>JAPVLO010001500.1:0-156857 GCA_027257055.1 Cephalopachus bancanus | reverse complement strand
CCAAACCCATCAGGATGGCATCAATAACCAAAAAGCAACAGATACTGGAGAAGTTGGGGGGAAAAGGGGTCCCTGCTACACTCCTGGTGGGTGTGTAAACTAGTATAACCCCTGTGGAAAATTTGTGGCAGTTTCTATAAGATCTGAAAATCAACCTTCTTCAAGACCCAGCAACCCCCCTTGTGGAATGCACCCAGAAAAACTCAAACTGATCTATAAAAGAGATACCTAGGCAAGACATGGTGGCAAAAGCTTGTATTCCCAGAATTTTGGAATTCGAAGCAAGAGGATTACCTGAGATCATGAGTTCAAGACCGGCATGGGCAATTTGGAAAGCCATCGTCTCTACAATAAATAAAACATTTACTCAGAAGTAGTAGTGTGCACCTGTATTTCCAGCTACTTGGAAGGCTGAGGCAGAAGGATCACCTGAGACCATTGGCCCTGCACTCCAGCCTGGGCAACAGAGTGAGATGCTAACTCAAATGAGATACCTGTGCACAAATATTTATTGTAGCACTATCCACAACATCAAAACTATGGACCCTTCCATGCTGCCCTTTGAAAGTGAACTAGGTAATGAAAATGTAATGCATATACATGATGGACTATTATGCAATATTATATTAGTATATTATATTATACGATAGTACATTTCAAATATAATTATTAGGGATCTAATGTATAACAGTGACTTATGGTAATAGTGTCTTGTATACTTAAAAATTTGCTAAAATAATAGACATTATGTGGTCTCGTTACAAAAAATATAAATGGGAACTATGTAAGGAGGCTGATATGTTCATTAGCTTAATTGTAGTCATCATTTCACAATGTGTAGGCACACCAAATTATAACTTTATACACAATAAATATATGGTTATAAAATTATTATTTATACATAAAAACTCAGAGGCTAAACACATAAATAAACATGTGTGTAGGTATGTATGTTTATGTGCATATATGTAACCTTGTCCTAGCTTTACCTCTCCAAAAAATAATAATAAAATCAGAGTTATTGTGAAACAAGGTAACATGAGGGAGTTTTATATACATTTATCAATGTTCTATGTGATATAGTTATACTAAGAAATTTGGACATATAGAGTTTAAATGACCAATCCCAGTTAATAAAGAAAAAGAAAAATTAAAGTAAAATAACACTAGGAGCAGAGCTCGGTGGCTCAGCCTGTAATCCCGCACCTATGGGAGGCTGAGGTGAGTGGATTGCCTGAGCCTGCGGGTTTGAGACCCGCCTGGGCAACGAGACCTTATCTAACGATAAAACAAAAAGTCAGCCGGGCATCGTAGCGCATGCCTGTAATTCCGGCTACTCGGAAGGCTGAGGCGGAAGGATCGCTGGAGCCCAGCAGGTCGAGGCTGTTGTGGCCAGTAGTGGCCACTGCACTCCAGTCTGGGCAACAGAGTGAGATTCCAACTCAAAAAATAAAAAATAAAAAATAAACAACAAATAATACTAGGGTGTCTTCTATCTAGAGACATATTCTGTGTCCTGGTAGAATTATGGAGTATCAATTTCCATAAAACCACATGGAAACCTCCCTAGGATAGAAACTCATAAAGAAGAAAACTTATAACATCTATCTGTTATACAGTTTTTACAGTTTCTCAAACAAAAAACAACTTCACCACTACTCTCAAATATTTCCAACATGAAAGAACAAGAAAATTTTTAAAATAGTTTAACATGGGTTTTCTAAATAAATAAGTAGATATTAGGACATTCTGAAAAGCAATAGAAATGCAGTCCCTTACCAACCATTAAGAGGATTTTGATTTTCACTGTAACTTTGAAAGGAGATCATTGAAGAAGAAGCAGAATTTTGTGAAATTTTAGAGCATAGAACAAATGTCCCTTAGTGCCAAGAAAAGAAAGAATCCCAGACTTCTCAGAAACCATTTCCACTGGAGCAGTCCACCTTCCCAAACCACTCTTCAAGAGATGCTTTCTCCTTGACCTGTGTCATCTGCTTCATTGATGCTGACCTACCTGGGGGTTTGGCTAATGTGCTGTGTCTCTTCACATTCCAGGGCTCTTTCCTTTCCTCCAGTCTTGTGATCAGGTCTGACTTAGAAAGTCAAAACCTTATAGCCGCCTTTTGATTGTAGGTGTGGGCAATGGTATCCTATGCCACTAAATTTCTGGGCTTACTACTATTAATATAGATAGAAGGACACAGGTCAGTCCAAAAGGAGATTGGTTGTCAAAATGAAGCGTCTTTAATTTTTTCTTTTCTATGTTAACACATCATCAAATTGTGTTTGATAGCAGGAATCTGAAACTCATTCACGAAAGCAGCAATTCCCAGAAAACAGTCTACAAAGAAAGAACGTGAAACCCTTCGTATGAAATAGGGATTGTGTGTGGAATGTCCCCACCCAAACAAAACAGGTTTCTCTGGTTCTCTTACATCATGTTCCTGTACAATATCTGCTGACTGGGGTTCAGACATTCCCACTCCTCTGGAGAGAGTTCTATGGCCACATTCTTGAATATCAACAGCCCCTGAAAACAACAACAAAAACAACAACCTATATTTACCAAGTGGTAGTGTACTGTAGGCAAAACAAGAGGGAAGAAAACAGGATTCAGGTAACTTGACAACTAGAATTATGCAATAAAATAATTTGCAACACAGAAATATTCTCTAATGCATCGTCTGAAAATAATAAAATCTACTCAGCCAGTATAGACACTATTTTTGTGAATGATACAGCATAAATCTGGACACCGAGAAAGACATATATATTATTGAGTGCTATATTTATGTGACACAGTATAAGTTGCATATACAGCTCAGAAGACAAACTCATAGTAGGTTGGAAGGTCCTCGTCAACTCAAGTTTTAATGTGTACAACCATGAACTGAATATCATCATCATCATTATTATTATTATTTTGTGTTGGAGTATCACTCTGTTGCCCAGACTGGAATGCAGTGGCAGCTCCTGGCTACTGCAGCCTCAACCTGCTGGGATCTGGCGATCCTTCCGCCTCAGCCTTCCCAAATAGCCCGGGTTACAGGCATGCGCTACCACGCCCGGCTGATTTTTTGATTTATTGTAGAGATGAGGTCTCGCTGCCCAGGCGTGTCTCGAACCCGCGGGCTCAGGCAATCCACTCACCTCAGCCTCCCAAAGGCGCAGGATTACAGGCTGAGCCACCAAGCCTGGCTCTGCCTCATCTTTCCAAGTAGCTGGAACTACAGGCGTGCACTACCACGCCCGGCTAATTTTTTATTTAATGTACAGATGAGGTCTCGCCAATTTGCCCAGGAGGGTCTCGAACCCATGGGCTCAGGCAATTCACTCAGCTCAGTCTCCCAAAGCACGGGATTACAAGCTGAGCCACTGAGCCCAGGATGAGCAGAATATTATCTTATAATGCAAATTCTGATTCAGAAGATACGGGGCTAACTGTGTCATTCTGTTACCCATGCTGGGTGCAGGTGCACAATCACAATTCATTGTAGCCTCCATCTCCTGGCCTGAAAGGATGCCTCTTCCACAGCTTCCCAAGTAGCTGGGATAAATTGGTATCAGTTTCCAAGGCACACAGGTAACATCCATGCTGAGATATTATAGGCCAAAAGGTAATAAATTATAATCTCAATTTAATGATAAACATGTTTTAGGAAGAAATCTGCTTACAGTTATCACCCATGGAATGTAATCTCTAAAAGTGTATTTATAAGCCGGGTTCGGTGGCTCAGCCTGTAATTCCACACCTTTGGGAGGCTGAGGTGAGTGGATTGCCTGAACACACGGGTTCGAGACCCACCTGGGCAGCGAGACCTCATCACTACAATAAATCAAAAAAACCAGTCAGGCGTGGTAGCGCATGCCTGTAATTTTGGCTACTTGGAAGGCTGAGGCGGAAGGTTGCTGGAGCCCAGCAGGTCGAGGCTGCGGTGGCCGGGAGCGGCCACTGCACTCCAGTCTGGGCGACAGAGTGAGACTCCAACTCAAAAAAAAAAAAAAAAAAAGTGTATTTATAATGTTTGTTTTTGGCATCGTAGAGAACAAGACTCTTTTCATTATTCTTTATTCAGACCTTCCTGAGTTGTTCTGGGCAGTAACTGCCATTGTGTGTAAATGTGCATTTTATTAACTGTGTTCTCCATGGAGCTGACGGAGCATCATGTGAAATGTTAATCATTCATGTTCCCATCCTTCACTAGGATCTGAGGATATACCCCATTTTCAAAGGGAATCTTGGGTATCCAACCAGCTTCCCATGTTCCCCAATCACAAGGGAACATTTTCATTGTTATTTTTTTTTATTATTATTATTTTTTGGAGTCAGTGTCTCACTCTCTCACCCAGGTTAGAGTGCAGTGGTATGCTCATGACCACTGTAGCCTCAACATGCTGGCCTCTGGTGATCATTCAGCCTTAGTCTTCCAAGTAGCTGGAACTACAGGTGAGCGCTACCACGCCGGGTTAATTTTTTATTTATTGTAGAATTGAGGTCTTGCCAAGTTTTCTGGGCGGTTCTCAAACCCGTGGACTCAGACAATTCACTCGCCTTGGTCTCCCAAAATGCTGGGATTACAGACTGAGCCACTGAATCTGGCCGGGAACATTTTTAATACTGCAGGTCGTACATTAATGGTGAGAACAGTTCATGACAAAAGCAGCATGGATCCTGATAACAGATGGGACTCTGGTATAAAGGGAGACATGTCCTTCAGAGCCCTTGAATACACAGGACAACAAAAATAGTTGAAACATGCTCATCAGGCATGACCAGCACAAGCACCAGTAGAGGTTTGCAAGTTTTAAAAATGAAATTCCTTGTGACCTGGGAAACATATACCTGAGAAACCCGCCATTGTTTTCCTTTTTCTCCTTCTCTGGGATTAATATATTCATTTTTTTGAGTTGGTGTCTCACTCCGTCACCCAGTTTGGAGTGCAGTGGCATGCTCACAGCCATCCAAACTGTCGGCCTGCTGGGCTCAGGCAATACTTCTGCCTCAGTCTTCCAAGTAGTTGTAACTACAGTCACACACTACCATGCCTGACTAATACTAGATGTAGAAAAGGGGTCTCACCAAGTTGTACATGTTGGTCTTGATCCCAGGGGTTCAGGCAGTCCACTCGCCTTGGCCTCCCAAAGTGCTGGGATTACAGGCTGAGCCATGGATCCCAACCCACTGGGATTTCTTATGAGGTGAGATGATTTGGAGAGGTCACACCTACATGATGAAAATATGCCTTTAGTTTAAAATTAAATTGAATGTATTTATTTTTTGTTACAGTCTCACTCTGCCACCTGGGCAGAAGTGCGGTGGCACCATTATTACTCACCACAACCTTGAACTCCTGGGGTCAGACAATCCTTCCATTTCATTCTCCAATATAGTTGGTCTCAAACTCCTGGGCTCAAGCAATCTTCTCTCCTCAGCCTCCCTAAGTGATAGGATTACTTGCATGACTTATGATGCGCATCCAGAAGATGCCCTAACATAAACACAGTCCTCCCCTTGCTACCCCCACACCCACAGACGAGAGGGCCCAGAAAGGGAGAAAAAGTCCACTTTTCTGTCTTTTGCAACAGGAGACAAATTCAAAAACAATCACTCCTGCTTGGAGTTCAAATTGTGAGTTTATTATTTACTTCCCCCAAGTGCTCTCTCTTGCCACAAACACTGGCAATTTCTGCTATAACAATGAAAATATGGCCGCGCTGGCTTACCTGACTGACCAAAATCAAGCAGAGCACAACAGGTGACCTCGCTTCTGAACTCAACTTTCACGAACATATCTTGCAACCCTCAGTTTGACAATTACGTCATGTTAGAATCACATGGGGGCTGACTGGATTCCGTGTCTCATACCCGTAATTGCAGTTTTTTGAGAGGCTGAAGTGAAAGGATTTCCTGAGCCCTGGGGTTCGAGATCAGCCCGGGCAACCGGGCAATACCTCATTTTTGCAAGATATCAAAAAATAAGCTGGGGAATGGTGGCATACATCTGCAGTTCCAGCTACTTGGAAGGCCGAGGTGAAAGAATTGCCTGTGGCCAGCCCCAAACCCCCCACAGGCACCGTACGCAGGTCGTATCCTCCTCACGAGCCTTGTGGGTCCCGAACACGTGGAGAGGGTCTGTATGGGAAGACTCAACTGGTGAGGTCGCCACAGGACAAGGCCTCGGGTCCCGTCCTAGCCTCACCTACACCGAGGGGACCGGGCTGAGCAGCCAGTCGGGCATGGTGCAGGCTCGGGACTGAGGGTGAGGCGGGCCACGCCACAGGCCGATCATCCGGGTCCATCCCGTCCCCCTCTGGGGACACCCTCAGCATACTAACCATATCCCGGATTCCCGGTGTCCAGGCGTCCACTCCACAGAATCCCACGATCTGCAGGTCACAAGGCGACAGAGGCTGAAGCAAAGACTTGCGACACGCGTGGGTCCGGGAGAGCAAGACAAAGCCGTAAACACGACCCAGCTCTGTGTGCAGGCGCAGAAGATGAAGGCCCGTTCTGAGCCCAAAAGATGCCCACTCACTCCCAACTGTCGTCTGATTGGTCAGTTGAGACCCGAGACTCCATTGATTGGACAAGACTCCTAGTCCCGCCCTTTTGGACTTGACTGACAGGAGAAGAAAAAGGAGAGGGACTCCACAGGCGAAGGCACGTTTAGAGTTCTCTTTGCCCCACAGCCGGGGAGGAAGAGGGGAAGGAGTAGGTTTGTGACCCTCTTGGGGCATGATGAGACTCTTCATCGCTCCTGGTAGGTGGATCACTAGACTGTAGGACGACACCACTTCTCCCGGGACACGCTGCGATCGTCCTTAGGCAGCTGCACGAGCCACCACGTGAAGACATTTAGACGCCAGCGTTCCCAGCATGCCCTGCGAGGGGTCACAACCCTACACCTCCCCATCCTGTTTCGGAACTGAAAGTAATCTCAGCCTTTTCTTGCCTCACGCAGCCGGGTCTCATCGCATCTCTTGTCACTCAAGAGGAGAGGGGGTGGGGACTAGAACTTTATCCAATCAGCGGACGCTAAAGTCTGAACTGGCCAGTCAGATGGAAGCCGGAAGTGAGGGAGTGGCTTCGGGGTTGTGACCCGGCCTTTGTATCCTGAGCCCGGGCACTCTGCTGAGCTGTTCTATCAGCTTTGTCTTCTTAACTGGGAATCACGAGTGTTGTGTATCTTCGCTTCAGCTTCTGTCGCCTTGTGACCTGCAGTTTCTCGGAGGTCATGTGGTGGACTCCGGGACATCTGGAATCCGGGAGATGGTGAATATGAGGGCGGGTGCCAAAAGGGGAGAGGGGAATGGATCCAGCTGGCCCTGTTGTGGCGGAACCGGCCTTCCAGTCAGCTCTGAGCCATGGGCAGGTGCTGGTGGCTGACAGCCATACATTCGCCTTATCTGGATTATCTAGGTGGAAATCTCCTGGGTCTGTCGTCAGGGTCATTGGCCTTTTGTGTCACCAATTCCAAACCTGGTTCTGTCGAGAAAAGGAGTTGGCGCAGCGACTGACTTTATTTTGTAGCGACATTAAAATCGAGGACATGAGGAGTCGGCGTCCTAAAGACCCCTCCTGGGTTGTGCGTGATTTAAAAATTTTTTTTTTTTTCAGACTGGGGGGCAGAGGAGGGCCAAGATCAAGAGGTGACTTAGACTTGGAGGTATTTGGGCGATGAGAGGAGTCCTGGAAAATGGTAAATTCTTTCTCCTTGTTTGATTGTCTCCATTCTCCCTTTTTTTTTAAATTATGGTTTTGTGGGGTACAGTTAAGGGTTAGGTGTACAATTATGTTTCATTCAGGCAACCTGTTGATAAGAGGTGTTTTCCCATCCCCCAGACAGATATTTGCTACTGTTAATCCCATCCCCCTCCCCCCCATAGTTTCCCAGTACCGTCAGTCATTTTCTTATAGTATTACATTGGATGTTCAAGGTCCATTATATGAGTGAGAACATGTGATATTCGGATCTTTGTTTCTGTGAGAGATCGCTCAGTATTATAGACTCTAGTTCCATCCAGGTTGCTGCGAAGTTCATGATTTTGTTCTTTTTTATGGCTGCGTAGTATTCCATCGTGTATATGTACCACATTTTTTTAATCCAGTCCTCTTTTGATGGGCAGCATGGTTGTTTCCAGGTTCTTGCTATTGTGAACAACGCTGCGATAAACATACGTGTGCATGTTTCTTTTTTATAGAGTGATTTGTGTTCTTCAGGGTATATTCCCAGTAGGGGGATTGCAGGGTCATTTGGAAGGTCAATTTTTAGAGCTTTTAGGAATCGCCACACTGCTTTCCACAGAGGTTGCACTAGTTTACACTCCCACCAACAGTGTAGAAGTGTTCCCTTTTCACCACAGCCTCTCCAGCAGCTGTTATTTTTTGAGTTGTTGATAATTGCCATTCTGACTGGAGTTAGGTGGTATCTCAGTGTGGTTTTGATTTGCATCTCCCTGATGATTAGTGAGGTTGAGCATTTCTTCATGTGTTTGCTGGCTGCTTGGATGTCTTCTTTTGTGAAGTGTCTGTTCATATCTTTTGCCCATTTTATAATGGGGTTGTTTTCTTCTTTTCAGTACGTTTCGGTTCCTTGTAGATCCAGGATGTTAAGCCTTTGTCAGACCTAGAGTTGGCAAATACTTTTTCCCAGTCTGTAGGCTGTCTCCCTGCTCTCTTGATGGTTTCTTTGGCTTTGCAGAAGCTTGTCAGTTTAATGAGGTCCCATTTCTCTATCTTCTCTCTTATGTACTGTGGGTTACGGGTTTTGTACAGGAATTGGATGCCAGTTCTTATTTCCATGAGAGTATTTCCTTCCTTTTCTAAGGTTCTTATGGTTTGAGGTTTTACATTTAGGTCTCTGATCCATTTGGGGTTAACTTTTGTGCATGGGGATAGATAGGGGTCCTGTTTCAATCTTCTGCATGTGGTCAGCCAGTTTTCCCAGCACCATTTACTGAATAGGTTCTCCTCTCCCCATTGGTAGGTGGTGGGGACTTTGTCGAAGATGAGTTGGTTGAGAAATTGAGGTTTTGCTTCTGGAATCTCAATTCTGTTCCATTGATCTATATGCCTGTTCCTGTACCAATACCGAGCTGTTTTGATGATTGTAGCTTTATAGTAAAGTTTGAAGTCTGGTATTGTGATACCACCTGCTTTGTTTTTTTTTTTGCTGAGGATTGTTCTGGCTATTCTGGGACGTTTGTGTTTCCATATGAATTCCTGTGTTGTTTTTTCTAGGTCTGAGAAGAATGTTGTTGGTAATTTAATGGGTATTGCATTGAATTTGTAGATTGCCTTAGGTAAGATGGACATCTTCACAATGTTGATTCTTCCGATCCATGGGCATGGGATATTTTTCCACTTGTTCGTGTCAGCTTTGATTTCTTTGAGCAGTGTTTTGTAATTTTCATTGTAAAGGTCTTTCATGTCTCTGGTTAGGAAGATGCCAAGGTATTTCTTTTTTTGTGTGGCTATTGTGAATGGAATTGTGTTTTTTATTTGGGTTTCTGTTTGTTTATTATTGGTGTAGAGAAATGCGATTGTCTTTTGTATGTTTATTTTGTATCCTGAGACTTTGCCAAAGGCCTTTATCAATGTAAGGAGGCCTTTGACAGATTCTCTTGGGTTTTCAAGGTACACAATCATATTATCTGCATAGAGAGATAACTTGAATTCCTCTTTTCCTATTTGAATACCTCTGATTGCCTCCTCTTCTCTGATTGCTCTAGCCAGGACTTCCAATACTATGTTGAACAGGAGGGGAGAGAGTGGGCATCCTTGTCTAGTTCCAGTTTTCAGGGGAATTGGTTCCAATTTTTGTCCATTTAGGAGTATGCTGGCTGTGGGTTTCTTGTAGATGGCTTTTACTATTTTGAGGTATGTTGCCCGTATGCCTAGATGTTCAAGGGTTTTTATCAAGAAGGGGTGCTGGATTTTATCAAAAACTTTTTCTGCGTCTAATGATATGATCATGTGGTTTTTGTTTTGACATCTGTTGATGTATTTAATTACATTTATGGTTTTACGAATGTTGAACCAGCCTTGCATCCCAGGAATGAAGCCTACTTGGTCATGGTGGATGATTTTTGAGATGTATTGCTGAATCCGGTTTGCTAGGATCTTGTTGAGAATTTTAGCATCTATGTTCATCAAAGATATTGGCCTGTAGTTCGCTTTCTTTGTTGAATCTTTATCTGGCTTGGGTATCAATGTGATGTTGGCTTCGTAAAATGATTTGGGGAGAGTTCCATCTTTTTCAATCACCTGGAATACCTTCAGTAGGATTGGTATCAGTTCCTCCTTAAATGTCTTGTAGAATTCTGTTGGAAAGCCATCTGGACCAGGGCTTTTTTTTGTAGGAAGTTTTCTTATTACGTAGTCGATTTCCTCGATTGTTATTGGTCTATTTAGGATCTCAATTTCTTCTTGTTCCAACCTAGGTCGGTTGTGTGATGTCAGAAAGTCCTCCATTTCCTTATGGTTTTCAAGTTTGTTTCCATACAAGTGTACGTAGTAGTCTCTAATGATCTTTTGTATTTCTTCAGGGTCAGATGTGACTTCATCTTTTTGTGTTTCTGATTGTGCTTATTTGGTTTTTTTCTCGTTTTTTCTTGGTCAGTCTAGCTAGGGAACCATCGATCTTGTTTATCCTTTCGAAGAACCAGCTTTCTGTTTCATTGATTTTTTGTATTATCTTTTTGTCTTCTATGTCCTGGATTTGGGCTTTTATTTTGGTGATCTGGATTCTTCTGTTGAAATTAGGGTTTTTGTGGTCTTGCTTTTCCAGCTTCTTTAGGTGGCTTGTTAGGTTGTGAATTTCTGTTCCTTCCATTTTCTTCATGTGTGTTTGTAGGGATATAAATTCCCCTCTTACTACAGCTTTCAGGGCATCCCAGAGATTTTGGTAAGATGTTTCTTCATTTTCATTTGTTTCCAGGTATCTTTTGATCCCTGTTTTGATTTTGTCATTGACCCAGGAGTTGTTTAGCATCATGCTGTTTAGTGTCCATGTCTTTGTGGGTTTTGGGGGGACTTTGTTAGTGTCAATGTTTATTTTTATTCCACTGTGGTCCGAGAAGGTTTTTGGTAGAATTACAGTCCTTTTAAATTTGCTTATGCTTGATTTATGGCCGAGTATGTGGTCAATCTTAGAATATGTTCCATGTGGTGATGAGTAGAATGTGTATTCTGTGGTCTTTGGATGGAGTGTTCTGTAGGTATCAATTAAGTCCATTTGGTCCAAAGTCATATTGAGGTTCTGGATCTCCTTGCTGATTTTTTGTCCTGATGATCTGTCTAGGGTTGTGAGTGGGGTATTAAAGTCCCCAGTTATGATAGTGTTAGAGTCAATATCTTTCTTTAGTTTTCCAAGAAGTTGCTTTATGAAAGTTGGCGCAACTATGTTGGGTGCATATATGTTTAGGATAGATATTTCTTGTTGATGGATTGAGCCTTTTATCATTATGTAGTGGCCTTCTGCATGTTTTTTGATTTTTAATAGCTTGAAGGGTATTTTGTCTGAAATTAAGATCACTACTCCTCATTTCTTTTGTATTCCGTTCGCCTGAAAGTTTGTTTCCTATCCTTTTACTTTGAGTCTGTGGGTGTCCTTTCTAGTGAGGTGAGTCTCTTGAAGGCAATAGATTGTTTCCTGATGATATTTCATCCATTTTGCCATTCTATGTCTTTTCAGTGGTGCATTTAGTCCGTTCACATTTAGGCTAATAATTGAAATGCAAGAGTTGATCCCTGTCATAAGGTTCTTACAGAGTTGTTCCTGTTTATTTATTGTCTTTCTTTGGGTTTTGGAGTTGGTTCATGTGTGTTTTTAATCTTTTGCCTGTACTCTTGTGAAGAATGCTGTTGTTCTTTTTTCTTTTTCTTCTGTGTTCAGTACTTTCTTAAGTGTTTCTTGTAGAGGTGTTTGGTGGCAGCGTTGGTTCTTAGGGATTGGATGTCTGGAAAAGATTTCAATTCTCCCTCACTAATGAAGCTTAGTTTGGCTGGGTAGGTTATTCTTGGTTGAAATAGTTTCTCTTTTAGAAGATAGGGCTCCAGACTCTCCTGGCCTGAAGGGTTTCTGTGGATAAATCTGCTGCTATTCTAATTGGTTTTCCCTGGGAGGTAGTCTGGCCTTTTTCTCTTGCTGCCTTTAGGATTTTTCCTTTCATAGCTACTTTGTTTAGGCGAATTATTGTGTCTGGGAGTTGGTTTTCTCATTTGTTGTCTTGCAGGGTTTCTCTGAATCTCTTGTGTTAGAATTTTTTCATCCTTAATGAGTTGAGGGAAGTTTTCTTGAATGATTTCATGAAATGTTTGTTCCAGTGTGGCTTCTGTTTCTCTTGCTGCCTCAGGAAGCCCAGTTACTCTTAGGTTTGGTCTCTTGAAGTGATCATTCATCTCTTGCAGGTTTTGTTCTGCCTTTTTGAGCTTCTTTTCTATGCTTTTTACAGTTTGGGTTAGTTCTGTGTTTTGGTCTTTGAGCTCTGAGATTCTTTCTTCTGCTTGGCTGATTCTACTTTCCAGGCTTATTAGTCTGTTGTTCATTTCCATCACAGTATTCTTTACTGCTGTCATTTCTGACAACAGCTCCTTCCTATTTTCCTCTTGTCTCTCCTCAATTTTTTAAATTCTCTCCATTAATGTCTTGATGTCTGGGTTTGTTGCATGTAACCAGTCAATCTGGGGACTCTTCATTGTCTGTGTTCCAGAATCTGTTTTCTCACTGTCTGATTTCCCAGGGGTCTGTGTAAGACCTGTATTCTTCTTTTGGTTTTTCTTCATTTGTGTGGTTTTTCCCCCTCCCTACTTTTTCCTTCCCTCCACATCACCGTCTTCTTTAATTCTGTTATTCAGGGGTAAAGGGATTGGTTTTACTTCTGTTTGTTCAATCTCCTATTCTTTATGTATGTCCGCTTACTTTGTTCAATTCTGAAGTTGCACTGTAGGTTGGAGGTGGTCCTTTTTGCAGTTTTGAGATGTACTTAAGGGGAGAGCTGTGATTCAAAATCTGTCTGCAGGTCCTGGTATTCGCTGACAGGCGTGTGGATAATGTGGAACCCACTTCCCACTGCCCTGGAATCTGTCCGTGCAGTGGGGCTGTAGGTTTACTCCCTGAAATGAAATGTGGTTAGCAGAGGGGAGAGAATGGAGCAGATAGTGGGTTGAAGAGGGGAGTGGAGAGATAGAGGAGTAAGGGGGGAAACAAACGAGTGTGCCAACAAATAGGGAGAGAGGCCTATACTGAAACAGATAAAAACAATTGATCACAGCTACAGACGAACCAACTCTCATACAAAAAAATAAAAAATAAAAATAAAACATAAGTGATGCTAATATACAAGCTAACCAATCACCTTGTTAGTGTGCTGTTCCTCTATACAAAGATATGGTTTACAGAGAGAAGAAAAGAGAAGAAAAGGAAAAGGAAGAAAGAAAAAAGGGAACAATACAGTAGGAATAGAATTAAGTCATTAAGCTAATAGAATCAATGAAGCACTCTGAGACCTTTCGTTTAAGTCCAATGTCCTTTCAGGTCTGATTTCTAGTTTTCTTTTCAAGCTGGTAATTTAGTTTGCAGTTAGGGTCAGTTGGTCCTGATCTGCTGTGAAGGACAGTTCAGATTAACCTTTGTTCGGCAGTTTGGTCTATGTCTTTATCAAGCTTGTTTCTCCCGTTTCGGTGTTGTTACCTTGAATCGCCAGCAGGTGGTGCTATCTCCGCGGCTCACCCCAGACAGGGTGGGGCAGACAGGAACAAGATGGCTGCCTGCCTCCAAGCAGGCAACAGGAACCCCACCCCGGCCGGGCAGGACAGTCTTGGATGCAGGAGAGGTGGCAGCGATCCCCGCAGATCTTCCCTGAAGGGTTTGGTGTGGATCTTCTCGGGCCCGGGTGGTGTGATGTGCTACCCGTCACAGAAGCCGCGGTGGCGGCGGTGGTGGTGGGACTCTTTGCACTGCAGTAACTGTCCAGTCGTTGCGATGTCCCAGCGGTGGCAATGGCCGAGCTCTGTCTGAAGAGCATGTTGCGATTCTGGGGTCCCCAGCCCCCTGGGGCAAGAGTCAGAGACCCACTGCAGATCTCCCTTGCAGAGGGCTTCTGACACCGGGTTGCCCCGTCGCCATCTTGTCGTTCCCCCCTCCATTCTCCCTTATTTAACACAACAGAGTTAGCGTACATACTCTCACTTTTCCAGAGTTAATATGAAGGGCTGCATTCTTGTGTCTGTCACATCTTTTCAGCATTTCAAAATCATTTTAGCCACGTGCAAGCAGGCAAAGAGGCCAGATACCCCCCTCCATCTAAAAGGGAGTCATGTCAGACTTTTGACAGTTGACACCCATTTGTGGTTGATTAAGTCTAAGTTTTATTATTTTTCTTTTTTTAGCAATTTTCAAGAAATCTGTTTTAGTTCGGAGACTGGTTTCTGTGCGTTTTTTGACACATCTCTGTTCTTGAGGGGAAAAGGTAGAAATGATTTCTGTCCTCTGAATGATCTAATGATCTCTGCAATTGTGAAGGAAGAAAAACTATCCCAAAGGACAAGGTAAGCCCACCTCAGGGAGATGGTGGAAGAATCCACATATCAAGGAGAACCTCAGGCACACAGGAGAGCAAGTGCAGGGGCTCCTGAGAGTGTGGTAAGACTGGCAAAAAAATACATTCAATATTATTTTGAAGTAAAGGCATATTTTCAACATGCAGGTGTGACTTGATTAGATAATCTCACCTGAAAAGCTATCAGAGAAATAGGAGGAAAAGAGCAAAATGGCTGCTTCTCAGGTAAATATGTCCCAGGTCAAAAGGAATGTCATGTTTTTGAAACTGGAAAGCCTTCCTGTTATCCTTGTGATGGCTCTGCCCAATGAGTTTGATTCAACTATTTTTTGTTCTTCATGTGATATTCTGGGTCTACCGGACACTTCTCCCTATATAGACTCCTCTGTTCTCTTCATCTATACTGCTTATTTGCCATAAACTGTTCTCACCATGAATGTAAGAACTGCTGTATTAAAAATATTTTCTTGTGGCTGAGGATCATGGGAAGGCACAGTAGCTAAGAATTCCGTTGGAGGTAGGGTAAATCCTCAGATCCCAGTGAAGGTTGTAAATATGTCTCTTTTTTTAAATTTTTTGAGTTGGAGTCTCTCTCCCAGCCTGGGACTTGAGAGTGAACGTCCTACTCAAAAAAAATTAATAAATATGTATATCTTTTTTTTTTTTTTGAGTGGGATTCTCACTCTATCACCCAGACTGGAGTGCAGTGGCCACTCCCAGCCACCGCAGGCTTGATCTGCTGAACTCCAGCGATCCTTCCACCTCAGCCTTCCATGTAGCCAGAATTACAGGCACGTGCTACTATGCCTGGATGATTTTTTTGATTTATTGTAGAGATGAGGTCTCGCTGCCCAGGTGGGTCTTGAACCCATGATCTCAGGCAATTCACTCACCTCAGCCTCCCAAAGGCATGGGATTACAGTCTTAGCCACCGAGCCTGGCTTATGCATATCTTTTATATACATATCATATATATATATATATATATATATATATATATATATATATACATATATATCTTTTATACATTTAGCAAGCGATTTTACCTTTCATGGAGTTGGTCCATGGCAAATTTTAGGTTACCTAGGTCAGCATCAATTTCTTGGACAAGGTTAGATAGACTCAGTTCTCCACAAACCACAGCAGCGGTGCCAGTTTCAGCTATTCCTGCTATATTTAGACTGACTTCTGTAGGTACTAACAAGGGAACAGTGCATTTTGAATAAGCAATTGAAGACCAGGGTGATTGAGTGGAAGAGCTCCTTTGGGACCACAATAACCATAAACCTGAGGTAGCACATGAACAGTAATATATAAAGTAGACTGATTAATTAACCTTTTGGTAGTGGCACATTTTGTGAGACCTGTAGAACTAGCTAACCAGGTGTTGGCAGTGGCCATATAGGCCATGGGTTGGCCATGGTTAGAGTGAGGGATAAGCTACAAATATCAGAGAACAGAGAAGTTGTTAGATTAAAACCTGGAGTTATAAGGCAGGAAGTTTTACCAGTTACATCACCTAGATTAATGTGTACCATTTTCAGAGATCATTTACTTTTATCTGTATTGCTGATGATAGGAGTTTCCACTTCTAGGCCCATATAATATGAGGTTTATGGTTTTAAGCAGAACTAGCAATCTGGGGCATAGTGACATTAAGCAGATGTTGCACATGAGTTAACATAGGAGAAAGACTAGGAGGTTGGCAGGCCAGTTTTGGAAGTGGTCAAGATGAACTCAGGAGCTGTTGAGGTAAACCCAGGGTAGCAGCTTGTTGGCAGATGACCAAGGCTGACTTGGAGGCTGCTGGTAACCGAACAAGGGATACTTCCAGCTCTGCCAATGGCCCTATTGGCTTGTCCATCGTTTTTTAGGTGATTGCTGCCAGATGGTGAATAAGACACCATGGTTTTATGTATTTATATAGAGTTGTGTGCCCCAGGTATCTCCTGTACTCCAGGAACAATGGAGAGGATTAGTAACCTTTAAATATATAGTTTGAGCCGGGCTTGGTGGCTCAGCCTGTAATCCCGCACCTTTGGGAGGCTGAGGTGAGTGGATTGCCTGAGCCTGTGAGTTCGAGACCCACCTAGGCAGCGAGACCTCATCTCTACAATAAATCAAAAAATCAGCCGGGCATGGTAGTGCTTGCCTGTAATTCTGGCTACTCAGAAGGCTGAGGTGGAAGGATTGCCGGAGCCCAGCAGGCGTGGCTGCAGTGGCCGGGAGCGGCCACTGCACTCCAGTCTGGGTGACCGAGTGAGACTCCAACTCAAAAAATAATAAATAAATAAATAAATAGATTGTCCCGCATCAGTACCTAGCCAAAGGGTGATTTTATATGTGTCATTAGGCCTCCCACTGTTGGCTATAATGGTGACACATTTCTGGTCTTGACAATAGAATTTGTTTTTCTGATTACAACTGTGGTCAGTGGGTTTACAGGGGCACAGATAAAAGTTTATACCCTTTACATAATTGGGGGCTGCCCACTGTTTGCATGATTTGCTGTAGTAATACTGTGTCTACCATATAAGCTTCCAGATACACATTTCTTTTTTGTTTGTGCCAGATTAGGAAGGTTTACTTTAAATTGGACCAGAGATGAATGATGGGTCCAATTTTGGATTGCTAGGACCTTTTCTGGTGTGACAGAGGTTAAAGAAAAGGTGTAGGCAGTGTAAGTTTTTCCGAAAGGGGGGAAACAAATTAGGAAGCAACACCATAACATAGCAGGGCTGTAACACATCCTACACATAGGAGATAGGATAACGTTAACAGTGACTTTGCCACATTTCCAATTTGCAGGAGCTACAGTAAGCACTCCTACACCAAAACCCCAAACTAGTAGTATTACAAAAAAAATAGGTAAAGACTGAGTACAATGCATGTAGAGAAATTAGCAAACAGTCTGATTTTCACAGTTTAGATGTATGTCAAAAAGTGATATTGAGGGGGTTTCTTGGAGTCCTTAGTTGCAGTCCAAGTGGCTGAATGGTGGCTGTTTTCCCTTGTTGAATGAGGGAGTGGACATTTGGGGTCCCTTGCCACCACAGCACACTTGATGACATGAACTGGTGGAGTTAGGTCAGTTTCCTTCACCCTTTTGACTCGGGTATGGTGAATCCAGACTAGTATCCCATCGACCTCTATTGCTGTTGGCGTGGTGAGGATCACAAGAAACAGTCCCTTCCAGCAGATATTAGTCCATCTTTCGGGAACTTTTTGACAAAAACCATGTTGTCTGGCTGGAATGGATGACAAGGTGTGGAGGTCAAATACTGGATTGTACGTTTGCCTGGCCCTGTTGTAGAGGCTGGAGATAGTTTAACAGAGACTCATTGGTAATTTTTTAAGTTAGAGGTACATTGGAAAGGATTAATGTGGGTTATACTTGAGAAGTCTGAGTTTCTAAAAGAACAAAGTTGGCAGTTTTTTTTTTTTATCTAAGGTATATATATTTTTAGGACACAGCCTCTTTTTTTTATTGGTCAGGTTTAGGATTGAAATAAAAATGCCTTCTCACTTTTGGTCTATCATTTTATTTCCCATTTCTGCTCTTGGAAAGTTGTTAAAATTTTGGGAACTGAGGTGAAGATCAATTTTCTGTAACTTCTTCTTGCTGAGGTGGGCTATACAGATGTTTTCTACCTATTTATTTCCAAGGGCACGCATGGGAAACATTGGAATCTTAACCAAATATTATTTGGATTTAATCAAATACCATGTGAGAGCACAGTCAAAAATTATTAAGCAGACAATGATGAAAAAGGCCATTGTTCCAGAAAAAAATGATAAAAATGTGAAAGTAATTCCAACTGAAGCCTTTGATTTATTAATGTATGTTGGAATATTTTTTTGTAAGTTATCTATAGCAGTACTTTAGTAATGAAATACAGTTCCTTTATTTAAAAATCCCAGTAATTTTATTGTAGAATAAAAACATAACCATCATACAAGTAATTTTATTAGTTTTTTAAGTTAGTATGGCAGTAGCTGCTATGGTCCAAAGATGAGATGGGCCACCCTTTTGTTGTATTGTCCAATTGTTTAGGTGAGTATGTTACTGCCTTTATATCTGGACCATACTTTTGTCCTTGGGCTGGACCATACTTTGGATTGCAGCCCCCAGACTATTTCTTTCATCTCTGATGTGTAGAGGGTAAAATTTTTTAGGATAAAGCTACATGACTTCCACAAGGATGGCCAGGACCAAAATGCTGGCACCTGTGTTAAGTTAGAAAGTAATTTGGGTTCCAGCACCTTGGTTTACCTGGGGGGTTGTTGGGGTGATGGTGAGCCAGGGTCTGGCAGTTTAGCAGGTTTGCTGACCCCCATAGGTGGCCATTATTTGAGAACCAAGTGTTCCCTCCTCTTTCAGAAGAGACTGCACCTGCTTCCGAATGGCTTATTGGCCTGTACAGTAGACAAGGTCAGGAGGTTAGGTCTTTTGGGGGCAACTGTGTTTCCATTGTCCCCACAGGCTGTACCCATGAGCAATGGACACCATCCCCTTAGCATGTTTGTTTTTACCAGGTTTTTGTAGGGGACTTGGAGTTTTGGTTGCCAATTGTGACTGCCAATTGGGGTGTTTCTTTGGCTCTCTTGTTCTGCTGCCCTCCATGGTGGCACTGTTTTGTTTTGGCAAACAACTTTTTTTTTTTTTTTTGGAGTCTCAATTGGTCGCCCAGACTCGAGTGCAGTGGCCGCTCCTGGCCACTGCAACCTTGACCTACTGGGCTCCGGCGATCCTTCCTCCTGAGGCTTCCAAGTAGCTGGAACTACAGGCGCACACTACCACGCCCAGCTAATTTTTTTGATTTATTGTAGAGATGACGTCTCGCCTGCCCATGCGGGTCTCGAACCCACAAGGTCAGGCAATCCACTCACCTCAGCCTCCCAAAGGTGTGAATAAATTTCCCTTCTTGATACTCATTGTGATATTTACATACTGTTGATGATGACATGCTTTGACTCTGTTGTCCCTGTATTTTTTTTTTTTGTATTGTATCTCCTTTTTTTAATTGAATATAACTCAGGCACTTAATGTACCTTGGAAATAATGTTCAGATTTTTAAAAATTACATGAAGAGTTTACCCATAAGCATTGTTTTATTTATATATATTTAATTCATAGCAGCTTGCTTAATTATGAAAACTATTTTCTGGCCAATTAGTTTTTAGCATTTTACTGATAATTCAGAAGTTTTAGAGGTTTGGCACCAACAATTTTAAATTAGTCATCCTTTTAACAAAAGCATTTATATAAATAGAAATTATCCTGGTCTTGGCTAGATGTGTAATTATATAACATTTGATGAAATGTATGTTGACAATTTTAAAATATATTTTTATATTATTGTTAATTATTAAAGTTATATGTATTTTATGAGTACTCATTTACTTGAAAGCAAATTTGGTAGTATGCTGGACAAAACATGTAACAGGTATACATGTTACCATAAATAAACAAATCTAGATTTAATAACTTTTTTTTAGTTTTAGCCATGAAACAGTAACAGGTTTATTGTTATTTTTAAGATATTAAAATTTAAATTATATTTCTGACAAAATTGGAACCAGCTTGCATGGCTAAACTTTGTCTCAATAGGCAGTTCAAAAAGAGCTGTGCAGGTTTAAATGCTGTTTATATTTTAGTTAGAACTGTTTGAACTGTATAAGCAATGCCAATGTAAAAGGGGGAAAGAAAGACAAAAACAAACTTAGAGAAAACTAAAAAAAATCAAAATCAGAGATCTGAAACCAGAAAACAGAATTATGTCCATAAACAGAACAAAACAAACAAATTCAATCCGAGTAACATGAAAATCCAGAGACCCAGTAGAGGGCCACTCAACATTACCAATTGATTTTGTGGAGGATCCAGGGCTTTGCCTTTGAGAAACATCCTGTGTAATTCTGTGCAAACCCAACAGAGAAGTTTCTTAACATATAATCCTTGGGATTTGTAGTCGTGGAGGCCTTACACCCCACATTTTTAAAAACCAGTCAATCACCGGAGACACCTGATGAAAAGCAGACCTCCAATACAAAGAGATAAGCAAAGGGTAATAAAAGTTTGTAGTCTAAATGTCAGTCTTGAGGTGTAGCAGAAGGAAGGCCTGTAGCAAAGAGCACAGCAAGGATGCAAAGAACAAAAAGGGTCCAAAGTTATAAGCAATTAGAGGTCAAGTAGGTCGCCAAACAGAAACCAGTTACTAAACCAAGATGCTGCCAACAGAAACCAGATACTAATCTGAGACGTGGTTCTACCAACATCTTGGGTCAACAAACGGAGTCTAAGGAGCAGCCTCGTCGGGCTCTGTTCTTTACAGAGTTGTGGCCACATACAGATTAAACAGATTCCTACCTCCCAGGAGAATGCAGACATACTCAGGAATTTTGAGGCAGTTGGAAGCCAGTAGTCATCCCAACTCCCTTTGAGCCAGATGAGAGGTTATGGGGCCCTGGAACAGCACAGAGGGCGCCTCCCCACACTTTCCCACAGAGCCAGGTTGGTGACTCATCCCACTGGGGCCTCTAAATGTTATAACCAGATTGTGAGAAAGGACAGCAACATTCAGAAAGGGTCAAATTATGAGTTCTTTATTGATCCTGGTTACTGAGAGCAGACTAGTGTCCAAAGAACTCTTGGCACCAAACAGAGTGAGTAGGCGGTATTTAAAGGCAGAAATTACATAAGCTGTACAGTTTTTTTTTTTGAGTTGGAGCCTTACTCTGTCACCCAGACTGGAGTGCTGTGGCCCCTCCCGGCCACTGCAGCCTCAACCTGCTGGGCTCCAGCGATCCTTCTGCCTCAGGCTTCCAAGTAGCTGGAACTACAGGTGTGCTTCCATGCCCAGCTAATTGGTTTTTTTAAAATTATTATTTATTGTAGAGATGAGGTCTCACCAAATTGCCCAGGCGGGTCTTGAACCCACGGGCTCAGACAGTCCACTAACCTCAGCATCCCACGGTGCGGAATTCCAGGCTAGGCCACCGAGCTTGGCTAGCTGTACAGCTTGATTTGATTAGTACTTCTTGGCAATACATTGGATTATGAAGGGGTACGTATGGTTACAGAATTTGTACAACTAGGGTGTTTCCAACGACTGAGTGAATAGAAATGTGGGTGTGTGATCGTGTTTATGGGAAGGTTACATAAGGGGGTTATTTTGAGGTTAACATGGAGGATTTGTTACAAAATGGATTTACTTATGTCAAGCAAGCTATTTTTTTTTTTTAATTGGGGTCTCACTCTGTCACCCAGGCTGGAGGGCAGTGGCATGCTCCTGGCAAACACAGTCTTGACCTGCTGGGCTCCTGAGATCCTTCCTCTCAGCCATGCAAGTAGCTGGAACTACAGGTGCACACTATCATGTCTGGCTAATTTTTTATTTATTGTAGACACGAGGTCTTGCCAACTTGCCCAGGTGGGTCTCAAACCCATGGGCTCAGGCAATTCTCTTGCCTTGGCCTCCCAAAGTGCCTAGTCATTAAGGAAGTTATTACAGGTGGTTACAGGTTTTACACATAGATTTTTCAAGCCGAACCCTGCTCTATTCATGCTTGCTTTACTTAGAGACATGGTCACCTGGTAAATATTTGTTGTTGTTGTTTTCAGGAGCTGTGGACATTCAAGAATGTGGCCATAGAATTCTCTCCAGAGGAATATTCAGCAGATATTGTACTGGAACATGATGTTAGAGAACCACAGAAACCTTTTTTTTTTTTTTTTTTTTTTTTTTTTTTTTTAGGTAATCACTGTCTTAAAACACAATCCCTATTTCATACTAAGAATTTTATATCCTTTCTTTGTAGAATGATTCCTGGGAATTTCTGCTTTGTGCAAAATGAGTTTCAGATTCCTCCTATCAAAGAAAATTTGGTGATTTCCTAAAATAGAAAAGAACATATTAAAGATGTTTCATTTTCACATGAAGCATTCTCTATTTTGTATTGACATGTGTCGTTCTATCTATATTAGTGGTAAAACCAGAAATTTATTAGCATATAGAATATTATTACCCACACCTCAATCCAATTGCTATCGTAAGGTTTTGATTCACTAGTACTGAGCTAAGAACCCACAAATTTTAAGTGGGGATCGGTGGCTCAAATTTGTAATCCCAGCATTTTGCGAAGCCAAGATGAGAGGTTTGCCTGAATCCATGGGTTGGAGAACAGCCTGGGCAACTTGGCAAGACCTCATCTCTACAATATTAGCAATTTATCTGGGTGTGGCAGCAACCACCTATAGTTCTGGCTACTTATGGAAGGCTGAAAGGGAAAAATTGTCTGAACTCAGCAGGTTGATGCTGGGGTTGCCTGGGCCACCAAGTGAGATTACGACTAAAAAAACAAAAACAAAAACAAAAAACCCCACAAACTTAATATTCTATATAAATATTCTAAAGGTTCTATTGAGAAATAGCATTTGGGGGTTAATTTTCTAGAATCTTGTATAATGTGTTCTCTACTAAGCACAATACTACGCTTGTAATCAAAGAAACATAGCAATGGTCAAGTTACTTTTTAAAAAATAAAACAGGCTTTGCTCTCTCTAAGCCAGACCTGATCAGGTGTTTGGAAAGGAAAAAGCCCTGGGATGTGAGGAGACTTAGCATGTTAGTCCAAACTCCAGGTAGGTGGGTTTGAATGAAGCAGACGACATAGATCCAGGAAGAAGAGCTTGGAATGTGGTTCGAGGGGTGGTCTGCTCCAATGGAAATGGATTCTGTGAGGCCTGGGGTTATTTCTCTCTTGTTCTGCAAAGGAACATCTATTACTCCATGTTCTTAAATTCCCCAAATACTCTGCTTCTTCTTCAGTGATCTCATTTCAAGGTTATAGAGGAAATCAGAGTCCACTTAATGAGTTTTTAAGAACTGCATGATCTGACTACCTTTCTGATGCATTTGGAGATGTGCAAATATCTAGTTATTTATTTAGAAAATCCATGTCAAAATATTTTTAAAGTTTTCTTTATGTCTCATGTTTGAAATATTTGAGAGTAGTGATTTTATTATTTAAGAAATTTTAAGAACTCCAGACTTTTGTTATTTGCCTACTACATTAGGATTTTCTATCCTATGGAGGTTTCCAATATGTTTTTATAATTCTACAAGAACACAAACTATCACTATTGATAGAATAAACGCTGTTATTTTACTTAATGTTTCTTTTTTAGTATGAACTGGAGTTTGGTAGTTTATTTCTACATATCTAAATTCTTAAGTATACTATATCACATAGAGTATTGGTAAACATTTTAAACTCCCACATGTTACCTTGGTTCTTAATAACCCTTATTTTACTTTATTTCATTAAAAAAATTTTTTTTGAGTTGGAGTCTCACTATGTCACCCAGACTGGAGTGCAGTGGCCATTTTTGGCCACTGCAACCTCGACCTGCTGGGCTCCAGCGATCCTTCTACCTCAGCCTTCCAGTAGCTGGAAGTACAGGCGTGTGCTACCATGCCCGGCTAATTTTTTGATTTATTGTAGAGATGAGGTCTCGCCAATTTGCCCAGGCGGGCCACGATCCCGCAGGCTCAGGCAGTCCACTCACCTCAGCCTCCCAAAGCGCGGGATTACAGGCTGAGCCACCGAGCGCAGCTAATATCCCTTATTTTATAATTTTCTTTTGTTCAGTATGAAGATTAGGACTACTCTACATATATGTATATATACGTACACCCATGTGCATTTGTTTATATATGTGCCCTTAACATTTGATATTTTATACGTAAATAAGAAATGTATAACCATATGTTGTGTATAATGTAATAATTTGATAAGCCTATACATTGTGAAATGATTAAATTTATGTTAATGAACACATCAATAAGCTTTTGTATTTTCCATTTCTATGTTGTGTAAGGAGAACACAAAATGTCTATTATTTTAGCAAATTTCTAAGCATATGGACATTATTCTTAAGTATAAGTCACTATGTTATACATTAGTTGCCTAAAACTCAGTTATAATTGAAATTTTGTAACCATTTAAAAACATCTCCCATTTTTCCTAACTCCAGACTCTGGTGTTCACCATTATACTTTCCTCCTCTCTGAATGCAATATTTTAATTCCACACATGAGTGAGATCATGCAGTATTTTTTATCCCCAAGTTGAAGTCTTGCTATCACCCAGACAGGAGTGCAGTGGCATGCTAAAGACCACTGCTGCCATGATCTGCTGTGCTCAGGCAATCCTTCTGTCTCAGGCTTTGCAGTAGCTGGAACTACATGTGTGCACTATCACACCCATCTTATTTTTTGATTTATTGTAGATTCAAGGTCTCACCAAGTTGCCCAGTATGGTCTTCTATTCCTGAGCTCAGGCAGTCCTCTCATTGTCTTCCAAAGTGCTGGAATTATAGGCTTGATTACTGTATCCAGCCTCATGCCATATTATCGTGTGTGTTCCCGGGTCACTTCACTTAGCATAAAGTCTTACAGTTTCATCCATGAGGTTGAAATTGCAGAATCTTTTTTTTTTTAAATGGCTGAATGATATGCTATTGTGCTATACACCGTATTTTCCTAATCACCACAGATTCCACAACTATTTAGGTTGTTTTCAAGCTTGGCCATTTTACAAATGCTGCAATGAGCTGGGCTCGGTGGCTCAGCCTGTAATCCCGCGCCTTTGGGAGGCTGAGGTGAGTGGATTGCCTGAGCCCGCGGGTTCGAGACCCGCCTGGGCAGCGAGACCTCATCTCTACAATAAATCGAAAAATCAGCCAGGCGTGGTAGCGCCTGCCTGTAATTCCAGCTACTCGGAAGGCTGAGGCAGAAGGATCGCCGGAGCCCAGCAGGTCGAGGCTGCGGTGGCGGGGAGCGGCCACTGCACTCCAGTCTGGGTGACAGAGTGAGACTCCAACTCAAAAAAAACCAAAAACAACAAAAACAAATGCTGCAATGAACATAGGGGTGCACCTGTAGTTCTGGCTACTCGGAAGGCTGAGGCAGAAGGATTGCCAGAGCCCAGCAGGCCGATGATGTGGTGGCTGAGAGTGGCCACTGCACTCCAGTATGGGCAACAGAGTGAGGCTCTGACTCAAAAAAAAAAAAAAATTATTAAGGGTACCCAAACTTTACATGTAAAATGACCACTTATTACCTAACCCTCAATGATATCCTACATTTTAAAATAATAATAATAATAATAATAATAATAATAAAGGGACAAGCCAATCTCGGTGGCTCAGCCTGTAATCCCAGCACTTTGGGAGGCTGAGGTGAGTGGATTGCGTGAGCCTGTGGGTTTGAGTCCCGCCTGGACAACTTGGCGAGACCTCATCTCTACAATAAAATAAAATAAAAAAGTTAGCCAAGAGTGGTGGCATGTGGCTGTAGTTCCAGCTACTTGGAAGGCTGAGGTGGAAGGATTGCCAGAGCCCAGCAGGTTGGGACTGCGTTGGCCGGGAGTATGCCACTGCCCTCCAGCCTGGGCGAGAGTGAGATTCCAACTCAAAATAAAAAAATTATCAGTGATGTGTCACATAAAGATCTGTGTCCTACATGTACTCTCTCATAAGTGGATTCTGAACATTATTCAGAATAGTATAAGACAGTGATTTGGCCAGGCTCAGTGGCTCAACCTGTAATCCCAGCACTTTGGGAGGCCGAGGCAAGTGGATTACCTTTGAGCCTGTGGGTTTGAGACCAGCCCAGGCAATTTTGCAAGAACTCATCTCTACAATACATGAAAAACTATCCAGGCATGAAAGTGTGCCCCTGTAGTTCTGGCTACTTGGAAGACTAAGGTGAAAGGATCGCTGTAGCCCAGTAGGTCAGGGCTGAGGTGGCTGGGAGTGAGTCACTGCACTCCAGTCTGGACAACAGAGTGAGACCTCAACCCCCCCAAAAAATTAAAAATAGGTAAATCAGTACTGAAAAACCCAAGGGAAAAGAAAGTATAACAGAATAAGCCGAACTCAGTGGCTCAGCCTGTAGTCCCACACCTTGGGAGGCTGAGGTGAGTGAGTTGCCTGATCCCGCAGGTTTGAGACCCTCCTGGGTAACTTGGTGAGACCCCATCTCTACAACAAATCAATTAGCTGGGTGTGGTAGTGCGTGCCTGTAGTTCCAGCTACTTGGGAGGCTGAGGTGGAAGAATCGTCAGAGCCCAGCAGGTCGAGGCTGTGGTGGCTATGAGTGGCCACTGAACTCTAGTCTGGGTGACAGAGTGAGACTTCAACTCAAAAAAAAAAAAGTAGAGTAAGACATATATGGAGGCCAAGCATGGAGACTCACGCTTATAATCCCAGAACATTGGGAGGCTGAGGTGAGAAGATTGCCTGAGCACATATGTTCTAGACCAGCCTGGCAAACTTGGTGAGTTCTCATCCCTACAGTAAATAAAAAAAATTAGCCAAGCATGGTGGTGCATGCCTGTGGTTTCAGCTACTTGGAAGACTGAAGCAAAAGGATCAGTAAAGCAAAGCCTAGTAATTCAAGGCTGCAGAGGCTGACAGTGTGCCACTGCCTTCTAGCCTAGGTGACTGTGTGAGATTCCTACTCAGCATCAAAAATCTCCTCACAGACTACTTGAAGAATAAATATTGTCACTCCTGCCTGGTTGAAAGAGTTCATGATTCAAGAAAATTAAAACAAAAGAAAAAACCTTAAAAAAAGATTTGGAAAACATTTTTGATATTTATTGATCTTAGTAATGAGTTTTTCATGACAGTAAGAATACAGAACTGAAAGTAAATATAAAGTTTGCCTGTATCCAAGTAAAAAGCTTCTGCCCAGTTAAGACAAAAGGAAGAAGGATTACAGGACAAGTGAAAATGTTTGGAAGCCATGTATCTGAATAATTTGTTTGATATACAAATATATAAGAATGATTATTTTCTCAATAAAGACATAAAAATTGCTAACATGTATAAGAAATGGTGGTCAACAGCCGGGCTCGGTGTGTCAGCCTGAAATCCCGCATCTTGGGAGGCTGAGGTGAGTAGATTGTCTGAGCCCGTGGGTTCAAGACCCGCCTGGGCAACTTGACGAGACCTCATCTCTACAATAAATTAAAAATTCATCAGGCATGGTAGCGTACACTTGTAGTTCCAGCTACTTGGAAGGCTGAGGCAGAAGGATCTCTGGAGCCCAGCAGGTCGTGGCTGCAGTGGCTGGGAGCAGCCACTGCACTCCAGTCTGGGCGACAGAATGAGACTCCAACTCAAAAAAAAAAACAAAAAAAAAACGGGAAATGGTGGTCAACATCACCACCGAGGCACTCACAAATCAATCCAATAATATATGGGTCTTGACATGTCAAGTAAGTAGAGAATGAGAGTGAAAGGTTTTTCCACATAGTTCACATTTGTAGGGTTCTCTCCACTAAGAATGGTCAAATGTTCAGCAGATCCTTTGTGAGAGTGAAAGGCTTTGCCACATTCCTTTATTTTTTTTTTCTTTCTTTCATAATTGAGTTTATTGGTTGTGTTGAGGATCAGTACACAGACATTTCAATTTGTATACAGTTCTTAACATACGTACCGAAAATCAAAAAAGTCTTGTATTATTATTTTAAAAAAGCTATTCCAGTGACTTTCCAGCTTAAAATTTGGAGGCAAATTTTCCTTAAGAGGATATCAAGTACCAGTATCTTCAAATGTTGATAAGCTGTTACATACATCCCACCAAGTCACAATTTATCATATATACAACATACTCAATTTTTCAATATTTCCCAACACATTAACAAAGTTATCAGGAAAACAAGACTACCATGACCAAAGATGTTATGGAATGCACACAATTCTGACAGGGAAAGCCATGATCAAGGAGTGGTTTTCTTTAGGAAAAATTCTACTGAAAACATGGGAATAGAAGTAATTTTAAATGTTCAAGACATTAAATGCAGGACTGTGATCCATATTGCCACTTAGTATACTTTGCATTACAGGATATAAAAACTAACCCCCATCTATGGAATGTTAAGCTGATACTCAAGACAGTCAAAGCCTCTTGTAATTCAATATCCTACACTTTTTTTGGTTTTTCCCAAAAAAATAAACAACCAGCTAATGATTTCACCCCTTAAAAAAAAGCATTTGCACTTAAAAAATGGGATGAGGTGGGATTCCCTCCTTCTTAAAAATGTTTCTAGAGCTACTAAAAAACTTGCATTTACAAAATAGTTGATAAAAATATTCCTCTGGATTGTACAAGAAGGGAGACAGGGACCACTGATAAGACATGGGATATGACATTATTCAGGCTTGGCTTCTTTCTCTCCTGCTTCATCAGAGGCTGGATTCTCCTCGGTTTTAGTTTCTCCATTTTCTGCAGGTAACTCTTCTTTAGTTTCTTGGTTAGCCACTTCAGCCTGCTTTCCGTTTGCTCCCCTTTTCCCTTTTGCTTGCACTTTTTTTGTCTGGATTTATCCTTTCCTGCCGCCTTTTCTGGTTTGCTTCCACTTTTGCAGGAGTAGGTTTAGCCAACAACTGCGCTGATCTCCTCTTGGGTTCCTCCTTCACTGCCCCCTTGGCAGAGCTGACCTTCCTTTTGGGCATCTTGGCAGCAGGCAGGATGTATAGGGTGCCTGCAGGCAGCCGGCACGGAGAGCCTTCACAACGCTGGGCTGCCGAACGGCTACCGCTCCTCTGTCACATTCTTTACACTTGTAAATGTTCTGCACAGTACGGATGGTCTTATGTCCAGCAAATCCTTTATGAGAGCAAAAGCTTTTGCCACTCTTCACATTTGTACAGTTTCTCAACAGTATGGATCCTGACATACCAAGTAAGCAGAGATTGAGAGTGAAAGGTTTTCCCAAATATTTCACATTTGTAGGTTTTCTCTCCAGTATGGATTGCCTTATGTCCAGTAAATACTCCTTGAGATTGAAAGGCTTTGCCACATTAAGGTTTTTAAACATATTTCATATTTGTAGAGTTTCTCTCCAGTATGGATTGTCTTATGTCCAGCAAATCCTCAAGAGTGAAAGGCTTTGTCACATTATTTACATTTGTAGGGTTTCTCTCCAGTATGGATGGTCTTATGTCCAGCAAATCCTTTATGAGAGTGAAATGTTTTACCACACTCTTCACATTTGCAGGGTTTCTCAACAGTATGAATCTTAACATGTCAAGCAAGTAGTGTATGAGAGTGAAAGGCTTTGCCACACTCTTCACATCTGTAGGGTTTCTCTCCAACATGGTCTTATGTCCACCGAGTCCTCCTTGACAACAAAAGGCTTTGCTATACTCTTCACATTTGTTGGGTTTCTCTTCAGTATGGATCACCATATGTCAAGCAAGTTTTGAATGAACATTAAAGGCTTTGTCACATTCTTTACATTTGTAGGGTTTCACTCCAGTATGGATGGTCTTATGTCCAGAGAAATCCTTTATGATAGCAAAAGTCTTTGCCACACTCCACATTTGTAGGGCTTCTCAACAGTATGGATCTTGCCATGTTGAGCTAGTAGTGAATGAGAATGAAAGGCTTTTCCACATATTTCACATTTGTAGAGGTTCTCTCCAGTATGAATTGTCTTATGTCCAGCAAAACCTCCTTGAGAGTGAAAGGCTTTGCCACATTCTTCACATTTTTTTTTTTTGAGTTGGAGTCTCACTGTGTTGCATAGACTGGAGTGCAGTGGCTGCTCCTGGCCACCGCAGCCTCGACCTGCTGCGCTCCAGTGATCCTTCCACCTCAGCCTTCCGAGAAGCCAGGATTACAGGCATGTGCTACCACGCCTGGCTGATTTTTTGGTTTACTGTAGAGATAAGGTCTCACTGCCCAAGCGGGTCTCAAACCCGCGGGCTCAGGTAATCCACTCACCTCAGCCTGCCAAAGGCATGGGATTACAGGCTAAGCCACTGAGCCCAGCTGATTCTTCACATTTTTAGGGTTTCTCTCCAGTATGGATCACCGTATGTCAAGTAAGGAGAGAACGAGTGTGAAAGGCTTTGCCAAAATCTTTGCATTTGTAGGGTTTCTCTCCAGTGTGGATACTCTGATGTTGACTAAGACCTGATTGCAAATAAAAGGCTTTGCCACATTTTTACATTTGTAGGGTTTCTCTCCTCTATGTGTGGTCATATGTCTAGGAAATCCACTGTGAGAGTGCAAGGCTTTGCCACATTCTTTACACTACTAGGATTTCCCTCCAGTATGGATGGTCTTATGTTCAGTAAGTCCTCCTTGACAATGAAAGGCTTAGTCACATTCTTCATATTTGTAGGGTTTCTCTTCAGTATGCATCACCGTATGTCAAGCAAATTTTGAATGAACATGAAAGGCTTTACCACATTTTTACATTTGTAGGGTTTCACTCCAGTATAGATCATTGTATGTTGAGCAAATTGTAAATGAAAGCAATAGGCTTTGGCACATTATTCGCTTTTGTTGGGTTTCTCCCCAGTATGGATGGTCTTATGTCCAGCAAATCCTTTATGAGAGTGAAAGGCTTTTCCACACTCTTCACATTTGTAGGATTTGTCAACAGTATGGATCAGAACATGTTGAGAAAGTAGTGAATGAGATTGAAAGGTTTTTCCACATATTTCACATTTGTAGGGTTTCTCTCCAGTATGGATCACCATATGTCGAGTAAGGCTTGAACGATGGAAAAAGGCTTTGCCACATTCTTCACATTTGTAGGTTTTCTTTCCAATATGGATCACCATATGTTGAGTAAGATATGAACGACAGCAGAAGGCTTTGTCACATTCTTCACATTTGTAGGGTTTCTCTCCACTGTGGGTTTTCTGATGTCGACTAAGAACTGATTGAAAACGAAAGGCTTTGCCACATTTTTCACATTTGTAGGGTTTCTCTCCAGTGTGGATACTCCGATGTTGACTAAGACCAGATTTCCGATGAAAAGCTTTGCCACATTTTTCACATTTGTAGGGTTTCTCTCTGCTATGGATGATCATATGTCCAGCAAATCCACGATGAGAGTGAAAGATTTTGGAACATTCTTTACACTTGTAGGGTTTCTCTCCAGTATGGATGGTCTTATGTCCAGAAAGTCCTCCATGAGAGTGAAAGGCTTTCCCACATTCCTCACATTTGTAGGGTTTCTCTCCAGTATGGATCATCGTATGTTGAGTAAGGTATGAACGACAGCGAAAGGCTTTGCCACATTCCTCACATTTGTAGGGTTTCTCTCCAGTATGGATGGTAATATGACGAGCAAGATGTGAATGAGAGCGAAAGGATTTGCCACATTTTTCACATTTGTAGGGTTTCTCTCCAGTGTGGATTCTCTGATGTCTAATAAGACCTGAGTGCCACCAAAAGGCTTTGCCACATTCTTCACATTTGTAGGGTTTCTCTCCAGTGTGGATTCTCTGATGTCTAATAAGACCTGATTGCCAGCAAAAGGTTTTGCCACATTCTTCACATTTGTAGGGTTTCTCTCCAGTATGGTATCTTTGATGTTGAATAAGATTTGAGTACTTATGAAAGGTTTTGTCACATGCTTGACATCTGTAGGGTTTAAGTGTAGTATGGATTCTCCGATGGTGAATAAGATGTGAATACCAAGTAAAGGCTTTATCACATTCTTCACATTTATAGAGTTTCTTACCACTATGAATTTTCTGATGCTGTGAACGACATGAGTAATGGGTAAGAACTTTGCCACATTTTTCACTTTTGAAGGCTCTCTCTCCTCTTTGGATTCTTTTATGTCTATTTAGATAAGATGATTTTCTAAATGCTTTCCCACATATAGTGTGTACATTTCCTCCAATATATTTTTGATGTTGAATACATTTTAAGGACCTGTTAAATGTTTTCTCATATTCATGTTTGAAAACCATTTCAGAAATATGGATCCTCTGGTGGATAACAAATTTGGAATGTTCATGAAAGACTTTCCCACTCTTGTTACAGCTGTAATGGTTATCTATCTGCCCTTCACCCTCATGCACACTTTCCCAACATTTTTTTAAACATAAGTTCTTAAGGCCAAATTTTCCCTCTGGCACCTTTGTAAGTGAGTCTTCTATGCTCTTCTGTGGCAAAAGGACCTCAGTGTAATGAGAAGTCACAGCTGAAAATAATGGAATAAAAAAATTATTCCACGTACTAGGCTCAGGTTAATAACATTTAAATATCAAACATAATAATATACCATGCTAAGGACATAAGTACGATGGTGAGTACAAATCACTGGTTTCTATTCCTTCATAAATATATGTACTTCAGAAAATACCACATTGCCTGTGTGAGAACTCAAAAAACAACCTAGACTTTACAGAATCCCCACTAAGCCAATGTTAAAACAAGTTACACGGAAGAGGAAGTTTAGTAATTTTGCCCCCATAATCTCTCTTCCTTCACAATACAATACAGCATGATGCAATCACATTACACATTACACATTACACATTCCAATTTTTATTTCTTCAAAAAAGGAATAAACAGAAGAGTGGAGCATGAGTCCACACTCCTTCCCTATGTGGGTTTACTCAAAGGCTAGTTTCTGTCCCAACTTACAGAGAAGACACATCCTAAGAACAGAAATGAAAGTCTCCTAGAATCTCTAACCTAGTGATTGGTGTCACATTAATCTAGACAAAGCAACTTCATAAATATTATGACATGTATATCTTTGAATTTCAACTATCCCAATTCAAAGAAAGTATGCCAAGGCATAGAAAGAATCAGGATAATGGTTCAATTAAGTGTACAACAATAATTTGTGGATTTTAAATTACAAAAATTCTGAGAAATTTTCAAATAAAATGAAGAGAAATAGGAAAAACATAAACATAAAAAGTCAGACAAGCTATTATCAATGTTTTGGGCTAACTGGAATCCCAGTACTGAGGAGATGGAAGTTGAGTGATCACCTAAGCCAAGGAGCTTAAAGCTGTAGTGAGCTTCCGTTGAGCCACCTCACTCCTGCCTGGGGAACAGAGAACATGACTGATAAAAATATTAAAAGGGCCGGGCTCGGTGGCTCAGCCTGTAATCCCGTGCCTTTGGGAGGCTGAGGTGAGTGGATTGCCTGAGCCCGCGGGTTCGAGACCTGCCTGGGCACGAGACCTCATCTCTACAAAAATCAAAAAATCAGCTGGGCGTGGTAGCGCATGCCCGTAATTCCGGCTACTTGGAAGGCTGAGGCGGGAAAGGGTTACTGGAGCCCAGCAGGTCGAGGCTGCAGTGGCCGGGAGCGGCCAGTGCACTCCAGTCTGGGCGGCAGAGTGAGACTCCAACTCAAAAAAAAAAAAAATTTAAAAGGATTTGGAAAACATTCTTGACAGGGATATTGGTCCTAGTAATAATTGTTTTATTGCTACATGAATACAAATAAATATAAGCAAGTTGGAGACATCCACCTGAAAAGCTTCTGCATAGTAAGGGGGAAAGCAAGAAGGCTCTCAGGACAAGAGAAAACATCTGCAAACCACATACTTGATACTTGATCAGATGTTATTATTCAAAACATACAAGAAAATTATAGAACCTAAAGGCAAAAACAAGAACATGATAATCACTTGAATAAAAAATAGCCCCCAAATGAATAGGTATTTATCCAATGAGTACATACAAATTTCTAACAGGGATATAAAATGGCACTGAACATGACCAATAGAGGTAATTTCAAATAAACGCAATGATGATATTATCTCATACCTGTTAGAATGGCTAATATCAACCAGAAAAGAGAGAACTTTTGATAAAGATGTGAAGGAAAAGAAATCCTATGAATTCTTGGTGAGTTTAAAATTGGTAGAGTCATATAATAATCATTATGAAAATTCTTTAAAAATAATAATAAACTGACACATAACACAGAAATCCCTTTTCTGGGTATATAACCAAAGAAATAAAATCAGTATCAAAAAGAAGTATCACATGCCTAGGTGCATTGCTGCATTTGTCAAGATGGCCAAGCTTCAAACAACCTAAATATTTTGGATTCTGTGTTAATTAAGAAAATAATGTATGTATACACAATAGCACATGATTCAGCCAAAAGAAATTAAAGAATCCTGCAATTTCAACTTTATGGATGAAATTGTAAGACATTATGCTAACTGAAGTAAAGCCAGGCCCATACACACAAATACTGCATGACATGGGTACTTGAGAGAATTGACTGAGCTCAGGGTTTCAAGACCAGTCTGGGCACCTTTGCAAGACCTTGTATCTGTGATAAATAAAAATATAAGCTTAGCACGGCAGCACATGCCTGTAGTTCCAGTAACTTGAAAGGCTGATATGGAAGGACTGCCTGAGCCTAGCAGTGAAGCTGTGGTGGTCATTAGCATGACACTGCTGGGGCAACAGAGTAAGACTCCAACTTGGTAAAAAAAACCCTGCATGTCCTCTGTCCTGTAAATCAAAAAGCATTGCACTCATAGATTAGAAAGTACAACATGGTCACCAGAGCCTTCACTTGGAAAAATGGAGATGTTTTTCAATTTAAAATGACACACAAGAGGAATCCTTTGAAATATGCACAGTTTCCTCAAACCCCCAAAGCAATGGATGATTACTCAGATCATGCAGCCCCTCACAAGACTGAGAACTTTGGTCCTTACTCTGAATGTGCTGCAAGTGCACTGAAAAAGAAAGTGAAAATGTAGGGTTGAAGAGCATAAGGGTAAATAAGAGACATCTCTCTGTGTCAGCAATAGAAACCTAGGCTTCTGAACATTAGTCTTATTGGAGCAGATATTCCCAATCCACATTTTAAGGTTGAGTCCTTCTTGGACATTTAGACCTCTCATTTGGGTCATGGCACAAGTATTCACATCTACATGAGTGTATGACTATAGTCTCCTCTCCCTTTATATTCCAGCACTCTTTGCTTTTATGCAGAATGGTGACCAGACATGGCTGGGAGACCTCTATCACATGGTCTCTTCTTCCCCAGAATTGGAAAGTGGGCTCAGAAGAAAACTCTGAATGCTCCACATCTCTCTCTGGGTGATCTAGAAGAATGGATCTTATTTTCAGGTTTGTCATTTTGTGGAGATGTCTACTGAATGGTTTTTGTCAGACTGACATGGAGTCCTGAAGAAAATGAGGGCATATAATGGATGACAGCTTTGTGTCTGCTGAGTTCAAAATTAACATTTTTAGCTGGGCTTGGTGGCTCACCCTGTAATCCCAGCGTATTGGGAGGCTGAGGTTAGTGAATTGCTGAGCCCATGATCGAGACCCACCTGGGCAACTTGGCGAGACCTCATCTCCACAATAAATCAAAAATTAGCTGGGTGTGGTAGCGTGCACCTGTAGTTCCAGCTACTTGGAAGGCTGAGGTGGAAGGATCACTGGAGCCAAGGGGGTTGAGACTGCGGTTCCCAGGGGGCAGCCACTGCACTCCAGTCTGGGTGACAGTGAGATTACAACTCAAAAAAAAAAAAATTAATGTTGTTTTACAAAACCAGAAATGCTTTAATACAATGGACAGTACACTAGGGTAGCAATGATTATGGGATCTAAAAATGAAACAGAGTACAATCTTTGGAACTCAGAAGAGAGTCAACACATCCTGACATTTTATTAAGGAGCAACCACAATCTAAAGCCCAACTGATCAATATTGGCCATTGCTTATAAAAAGCTAGGCTACTAATTATTGGAATAAACCAGGCTGGGTGGCTCAGCCTGTAATCCCTTGCCTTGGGAGGCTGAGGTGACTGGATTGCCTGAGTCCGGGTTCGAGACCCACCTAGGCAAATTGTTGAGACCTCAACGCCACAATAAATCAAAAAATTAGCCAGGTATGGTAGCACGCACTGTAGTTCCAGCTACTTGGAAGGCTGAGGTGGAAGGATTGCTGGAGCCCAGCAGGTCGAGCCTGCGGTAGCTGGGAGTGGCCACTGCACTCCAGTCTGGGTGATGGAGCGAGACTCCAATCAAAAAAAAAAAAAAAAATTACTGGAATGAGCAACTGAGTTTTGAATTTCCAAATGTATACATGAAACACATCCCATTGAAAAACAAAATGAATTTATATAAATCTACACTAAAGAAATAAAAACCTATGTATTATTTGAAAAAATCCAAAATAACTCTCTTAAAAATGCTCAATAAGTAAAATAGAACACAAACAGAACAAAAAATAGAAATTACATATGAAGAAATTCAGAATATCAATATCGAGTAAAACTATGAAAAAGAAATCAATAAAACAGTAAAGCTGAAAAATACAATTGTAGAAAATATAAAATTAAAATCATGATCTATAAATATTGAGACAGAAATACAAAATGAATAAATTTAACATAAAATGTAGACAATTGGGCTTTGAACCATATCAAGTGACAAATATCCTGATGACAGGATGCAAAAACCTATTTTTTCTTTCTTTCATTTTCTTTTATTTTTTTTGAGTTAGAGTCTCTCTGTCACCCAGATTTGAGTGCCGTGATATGCTCATGTCCACCACAGCCTCAGACCACCGGGCTCTGGCGATCCTTCTGCCTCAGCCTCCCAAGTAGCTAAAAGTACAGGCATGAGCTACCATGACCAGCTCACTTATTATTTATTGTAGAGACGAGGGCTCACCAAGTTGACAGGGCTGGTCTCAAACCCACACATCAAGAAATTGACTTTCCTCGGTGTGGCATGTTCTGGGATTTCAAAATATTTTTGATTCCTCACATGCTGAATTCAGAATCAGAATTTACAGACATGGACCCAATAGTACAAGATCTGGAGAAACTGCCTTTGAAACATAAGCGAAAATAAAGACTTACAAAAATAACCAAAACTGAGGGTTTTTGTCTCCAGTAAAACAGCCCTACAAGAAATGCTCAAGGGAATTTTTCTCTTTGCAGATAAAACAATGGTGAACAGCATCATTAAGTCTATAAAAATGGAAAGCCCTATTAAAGTTACCATACATTCAAATACAAAATGCTCTGCTCTCACAATGATGGTACCTAAAATTCTCATAATCTTCTATAGAATTTTTTTTTTTTTTTTAGTTGGAGTCTCACTTGGTCGCCCAGACTGGAGTGCAGTTGCCACTCCTGGCCACCGCAGCCTCGCCTGCTGGGCTCCAGTGATCCTTCTGCCTCAGACTTCCAAGTAGCCGGAATTACAGGCATATGCTACCATGCCCGGCTGATTTTTTGATTTATTGTAGAGATGAGGTCTCGCTGCCCAGGCGGGTCTCGAACTCGCGGGCTCAGACAATCCACTCACCTCAGCCTCCCAAAGGCATGGGATTACAGGCTGAGCCACCGAGCCCGGCTATAGAATTTTTAAAACATAAAATTTTAACACATCTTTCTTAATAGACCCACAAAAGAAAATGTATATTTTTGTGAAATTAATAAAGTCACAGGAGGTGTACAGAGATTGTGCTGGCTCAGGCTTTGAGCACTTTGGGAGGCTGAGGTGAGAGGATAGCCTGAGCCCACAAGTTTTAGACCAGTATGGGAAACTTGGTGAGACCTCATCTCTCCATTAAAACAAAATATGAACTGGGCATCATGGCATGTGCCTAGTAGTTCCAGCTACAGTAAAGCCTGAGGCAAAAGGATTGCCTCGCTGGGCTCAGTGCCTCAGCCTCTAATCCCAGCACTTTGGGAGGCTGAGGCAAGTGGATTGTCTGAGTCTGGGCAACTTGGTGACACCTCATCTCTACAAAATTGAAAAATTAGTTGGAATGGTAGCATATGCCCGTAGTTCCTGCTACTTGGAAAGCTGAGTCTGAAGGACTGCCAGAGCCTTGCAAGTTGACACAGGGGTTTCAGTGGGCAAGCCACTGCCTTCTAGCCTGGGTGACTGAGTGAGTTCTGACAAAAAAAAGGAGTGCTTGAGTCCAGCCGATTGAGGCTGCAGTGACCACGAGCATGCCACACTTTATCCTGGGTGGCTGAGTGAGAATCCACACCAAAAAAATGTAAATAAATAAGGGAAAAAGGAAAAAGAACAAAACAGATAGCTTGCATGCAATGAAAGTTAACCTTTTTTTTGTTTGTTTGTTGTTACTTCTACTCTCACACTGTCACCCATGCTGGAATGCAGTGGCATGCTCACGGTCATCTCAGCCTCGACTTCCTGGGCTCAGATGATTCTTTCTCCTCAGCCTTCCAAGTAGTTGGAACCACAGGCACATTCCAACACTCTAGACTAACTTTTAGATTTATTGTATAGACAAGTTCTTTCCATGATGCCAAGACTGGTCGTGAACCCCTGAACTCAGGCAATCCTCTCACCAGAGCCTCCTAAAGTGATGGGATTTTAGTAGTGAGCCACTGCGCCTCGTTAACTAGTTACTATATTAAGATATATTGGTGTAACGTAATTATGTGTTATGCATGCTATACTTGTCACAGACATCACAAAGAAAATACCCATAGAAGGTACTCAAAAGGTAATAAAAATGTAATCAGGCATATCACCACCAAAATAAAAGTAAAAAAAAGAAAACACAAAGGAAGCAGTAAAGGAGAGGAAGGACACCATAGATACAGGAAAACACACAAAACTACTGAAAAATGGCAATGATAAGTCTTTCTCTTTCATCAGCTACTTTAAATGTAAACTCATTAAATGCTCTAACAGTTAAAATGAATGATGGATTAACAGAAATAAAAATCTAACAATCTACCAGCTTTCAAATATTTACTTTAGTTGTAAGGAATCAAAAAGCCTAGAAGAAATAGGATGGAAAAAGATACAGTATGTCCCTTACATACAAATTCCATATTGAGAGTACATTCAACAAAATTAATCATGGTACCAAGCTTACACAATGGACTTTATACTACTGTTCTGTAACAGCTTTATACATTTTCAGAGATGATACATAGAAAACAAACAAAAAATGAAGGAAAAAGTTAAACCAACACACACACACACAAATCATGTGATTGAATAAGAGAACACATTCACATTTTTGAAAGCTCACAACTTAAAGACTCGTAAGTAGGAAACTTACTATATTCTATGCAAATAGTACCAAAACACCAGGATTACAACATTATATTAGACAAAACATGCAGTGATTAAAAAATTGTCATTTGTTTGGGTGGTGGAGGCAAGAGGATTCAAGACCAGTGTGAACTATTGAAGAAACCTTGGGTTTACATTAAGTAAAAAAATTAGCTGAACATGGTGCTATGTGCCTGTAATTCCATCTGCTTGGAAGGCTCAGGACAAAGGATTACATGAACCCAGGGCCCAAGGTTGCAGTCCCCATGAGCATACCCTATACTCCAACCTGAGTGACACAAAGAGAATTTGACTCAAAAAAAAAAAAAAATACTTTCACATAAAGCAAAGAAGGATATTACATAATGATAGTTAAATTAAAATTAATTTAATAGCAATCAATAGCAGATACAAATGACTATGCAACTGATATCAGGGTTCCCAAATACAGGAAGCAAATGTGGTCAAAATGAAGCAAAAAATACACAGCAGCACAGTGACTGTGAAATAATTGAATGGGCCTTTTTCAGTGATGATTTGAAATGCCAGACAAATGATCGAGAAGGATTCAGAGGATTTGACCAACACTAGAAACAACATAGAGTGAAAAATCTTACAGAACTCTCCAATCAACATCAGCATACTCTGCATATTCAGTTGGACATAGCACATTCTTTTAGACAGACAACATATCATACACAAAACATGTCTTAACACATTAAAGAAGCCTGAAATTACAATGGTGTGGTAGGGCACATCTGTAATTAATCCCAGCATTTTGGAAGGTGAAGGCGAGAGGACTGATTGAGCCCACAGGTTCAAGACCAGCCTGGATAATATGGTGAAACTACATTTCTACAAAAAAAAAAATTAGCCAAGCATGGTATTACACACCTGTAGTTCCAGCTACTTGAAAAGGTGAGGCTAAAGGATCACCTGAACACAGAAGGTCAAGACTTCAGTGGTTTTGAGCATGTCACTGCACTACAGCCTGGGTGGCAGTGACACTCCAACTCAAAAATAAAAATAGAAAAGTGCCAGACTTGGTGACTCAGCTTGTTAATCATAGCATTTGGGGAGACCAGCGTAGGCAATTTGGTAAAACCAAGTCTCTATAATAAATAAAAAATTGGTGAGGCATGGTAGTGCAGGGTTGTATTTCTGGCTACTTGGAAGGTTGAGGCTGAAGGATTGCCAACGCCAAGCAAGGCGATTCCGGGGTGACCGTGAGTGTGCCATTGCACTCCAGCCAGGGTGAAGGAGTGAGACTAAACTTCCAAAAAGAAAAAGATTGAAATCACACAATGTATCTACTTCTCTCCATAAGGAAATAAAACTGAAAATTAAAAGTCAGAAAACTACAATGAAATTTAAAAAAACTTGCAAATTAAGCAACGCAATCTCAAGAGTCAGAAGATTTAGGCTGTGTGTGGTTGCTCCTGCATGAAATCCCAGCACATTTGGAGGTTGAGATAAGTGAATCACTTGAGCCCTAGAGCTCGAGACCAGCCTAAGGAACATAGCAAGACTTCAAGACACAAAACGTAAAAAAAAGCAAGACATGATGGCACATGCTTATTATTCCAGGTAATAGGTAGACTGAAGAGGAAGTGTTGTCTGAATCCAGGAAGTTGAGTGCTTTTAAGTCATGAAAATTTCACTGTATATGGAAGACATGGGGAAAACCCCACTCAACAGAATTCAGAAGACTATGATCATAAAAATGTCAATTCGACCCACAGGGATATACAAGTAATGTAATTCCTATGATTATTTCTGGGACACATTTTTTGGAAAAATATTTTTTAATCCTGAATTTACATAGAATCTCAAGGAATGATAAATACCTTAAAAAATTAGCAATAAAGGATAAGATACAGGTATGACACATCCTGATTTTAAAACATATGACTAAGTTACGGGAATAAAATACGTGCTACTGGCAAGCAGAAAGACATAATGGAATGAAATGCAAAACTTCTATGTAAATCCTTATGAATATGAATAAATAATCTTTAACAGAGTTGACATGGAAACACAAGGGGAAGCAAAGTTTTTTCCCAAATGGTGTTGGAAAATTGGCTGTCCACAAAACACAAAAATAAAGAAAATGCTTAAATGCAAAAACCATAAAGGTATTAGAACCAAATAAAAGATGGATGTTAAGACACTGTCCATGAGAATGCTTTGTTAAATGACTCTAAAAGCATAAGTTTTGATGAAAAATAGAAAACTAACTACGCAAAGTAAAAAAAAAAAATCTTTAAAAAAATTATCCGGGTATGGTAGCGCACACCTGTAGTTCCAGCTACTTGGAAGACTGAGGCAGAAGGATCACCAGAGCCCAGCAGGTTAAGGCTGCAGTGGCTGGGTGCGGCCACTGCACTCAATTCTGGGTGACAGAGTGAGACTCAAACTAAAATAAATAAATAAATAAATTAAATAAATAAGACTGAAAAAACTTCAGTGAAGTAAAAACATCTTCTAAGAAATGAGAAATTTATTAGGAAATTTAAATATGTAATAGGAATTAAAATTCAAAATATTTAACTCCTAAAACAAGCAAATAAAAAATTAAAAAACGTAACTGAAACATGGACACAAAAATGAACAGACATTTCTCCAAAGAAGACGTACAAGTAACACACAAGCCTTTCAAAAGATTTTTTAAATGACAAATGCCCAGAGAAATGTAAAGGAAAAGCCCAATAATATAAAACCTCACACCCAGAAGGAAAGAAAATATCAAACAAAATAACAAATGCTACTGAGGATGTAGAGATGATGGAATGCCTGTGCACTGTTAATGGGCAGACAATGTTGCAGCCACTATGAAAAGTAATATAAAAATGCCTCAAGATATTAAAAATAATCCTGTGACCTGCAATCCAAATTCTGGGTATCTATCCAAAGATACAAAGTGGAACCTGAAAAAGATATGTGTACATTCATGTTTATGGCAACATTGTTGACAAAAGTCAAAAGGTGGAGGCACCCTAAATATCCTTCAAAGAATAAATGGACAGAGAAAATGTAGCACCCTTTAAAAAAGAAATCTTAGCCGGGCTCAGTGGCTCAGTCTGTAATCCCGCATCTTGGGTGGCTGAGGTGAGTGGATTGCCTGAGCCCGTGGGTTCAAGACCCACCTGAGCAACTTGGTGAGATCTCATCTCTACAATAAAAAAAAAAAACATTAGCCGGGCATGGTAGCGCGTATCTGTAGTTCCAGCTACTTGGAAGGCTGAGGCAGAAGGATCACCAGAGCCCAGCATGTCATGGCTGCAGTGGCCAGGAGTGGCCACTGCACTCCAGTCGGGGTGACAGAGTGAGACTCCAACTCAAAAAAATAAAAATAAAAATAAAGAAATCTTGTCATGTGTTATGGTAAGAATAGTACTTGTGGACTTATGTTAACATAAATAAGTCAGTATCAGCTGGATGAGGTTACCCATGCCTATAATGTCAGCACCTGAGCCCAGCAGTTCAAGACTTTCCTAGGAAATACAGTATGACAAGACTTGTGTTTAAAATTTAAAGAAAACAGGCATGTAGGCACCAATCTGTAATCCCAGTACTCAGGAGGCCTTACTTGAGCCACCACACTCCTGCCTGAGTGACAGAGACCATGATTTATAAAACAAGAAAACCTTAATCAGGATTTGAAACATATCCTTGATACTGACATTGGTCTGAGTAATGATTCTTTTAATGCCTATAGGAACAAAACCAAATATAAGCAACTTGGAGACATCAGATTAAAAAGCTTCTGCACAATAAAGGGAACAGGAAGAAGGCTTACAAGACAAGAGAAAATGTCTGCAATCCATATATATGATGACAAGTTAATCTCCAAAATATATAAGAAAATTATACAAATCAAAGTTAACGAAAAAAAAAGTTAATCACCTGACTAAAAAATAGCCTTAAATGAATAGTTCTTTATCCAATGAGTACACAAAAATTGTCAAAAGCTATAAGAAAGTACTCAACATCACAAAAAGAGGCAATTTCAAATAAACACAATAATGATATACTACTTCACACCTTTTAGGATGGCTAATATCAACGAGGTGATAACATTTGATAGGAATGGGAAGGAAAAGAAATCCTGTATACTGTTGATGATTTTAAAATGGGTAGAGTCATTATAAAAATTATTAAAACATTCTTTATTATTTCTGAGTTGGAGTCTCACTGTGTTACCCAGGCTGGAGGGCACTTTTATTCATGGCCACCGCAACATCAACCTGCTGTGCTCAGGCGAGCCTTCAGCCTCAGCCTTCCAACTAGCTGGTACCACAAGCAAGTGTCACCATGCTCGGCTATTTTCTGATTTATTACAGAGATGAGGTTTTGCCAAGATGCCCAGCCTGGTTTCGAACCCAAGGCCTCAGGCAATCCTCTCACCTCTGCCACTCCAACTGATGTGATTATATGCATGAGTCGCTGTGCCCAGCAAAACATTGTTTTAAAAATAAAAACAAGCCAGGCTAGGTGGCTCAGCCTGTAATCCCACGCTTTGGGAGGCTGAGGTGAGTGGATTGCCTGAGTCTGCGGATTCTAGACCCACCTGGGCAACTTGGGGAGAACTCATCTCTGCAGTAATCAAAAAAAAATCAGCCAGGTGTGGTAGCACAGGCCTGTAATTCTGGCTACTCAGAAGGCTGAGGTGGAAGGACTGCCGGGCCCAGCAGGTCGAGGCTGGGGTGGCCAGGAGCGGCAATGCACTACAGTCTGGGCGAAAGAGTGAGACTCCAACTTAAAAAAAAAAAAAATTAAAACAAACTACCATGTAACACAGAAATCCCTTTTCTGAGTATATAAGGAAAGGAAATAAAATCAGTGTCTCAAAGAATTATCTGCCCCCCTATGTTCTATGCAGCATTTGTCAAAATGGAGAAGCTTGAAAACAACCTAAATATTTGTGGATTCTGTGTGGATTAAGAAAACATCATATATATATATACAATAGCATATCATGGAGCCATAAAAAAATTAAATAATCCCTGCATTTCAGCCTCATAGATGATACTGTAAGATTATGCTAAGTGAAGTAAGTCAGGCACACATACAAAAATACTATGAAGCCGGGCTCGGTGGCTCAGCCCGTAATCTCTTGCCCTTGGGAGGCTAAGGCAAGTGGACTGTCTGAGCCCACGGGTTCGAGACCCACATGGGCAACTTGGCGAGACCTCATCTGTACAATAAATCAAAAATTAGCCAGGCGTGATAGCGCACGCCTATAGTTCCAGCTACTTGGAAGGCTGAGGCAGAAGGATCGCCGGAGCCCAGCAGGTCAAGGCTGCGGTGGCTGAGAGCAGCCATTGCACTCTAGTCTTGGTGACAGAGTGAGACTCCAACTCAAAAAATAAAAATAAAAAATGCTATGAGAGGCTGAAGATAAATGACTCAAGCCAGTAATTCCAGCACTTTGGGAGGCTGAGGTGAGAGGATGGCTCAAAGGTTCAAGATAAGACTGGGTGACTTGGTGAGACCTCGTATCAACAATTAAAAAAAAAAGAAAAAGCTGGGCATGGTAGCTCAGACCTGTAGTTCCAGTTACTTGGAAAGCTTAGGTGGAAGATTCACCTGAGCACCGCAGGTCATGGCTACAGTGGCCATTAACACGCCACTGTACTCCAGCCTGGGCGATTGTGAGACTCCAACTCGAGGGAAAAAATTATGCTGTATAATCTCACTCATGTGTGGAATCAAAAAAGTTTGCACTCATAGAGGAAGAAGGTACAAGGATGGTCACCAGGGCCTGCAGGTGGGATAAATGGGAGATGTTTTCCAATGACTACAAAATTTCAATATTACTGAGTTTTAGGGAACTAATGTGTAGCAGAGTGACTTATAGTTAATAATGATTTCAAGTACACTTGGAAAATTTTCTAAAATAATGGACATTATGGTTTTTCCTTACAAAAGGTGAAAATGACAAATATGCAAGATGATTGATATTTTCATTAGCATAACTATAATCAGTTTCACAATGTACAGGCATATCAAATTACATTGTACACAACAGGTTTATACATTTATGTATAAAAAATCAGGTGTTAATCACACATACATAAACATGTGCACCTGTGTGTATATATATACGCATATATGGAAAGTAGTTCTAAGCTTCATATTAAACAAAGAAAAATATAAAATAAAAGTTAGTAAGAAACAAGGTAACATGTGGGAGTTTAATATATATTTTTAATGTTCTATGTGATATAGTATACTTAAGAATTCAGATATGTAGAAATAAATTACCAATCTCAGTTCATACTGAGACAAATTAAAGTAAAATAACAGGATATTATCAATCAAGAGATAGTTTTTGTCCTGATAGAATTATGGAGTATAAATTTAAATAAAATCACATTGGAAACCTCCCTAGGATAGAAAATCAAAAAGTAAAAAACATCTGTCCAGAGACTTCTTAAAATTTCCTAAATAACTCTCTCTCACCTATTACCAACATGACACTAAAAGAAAGTTTAAAAAATAGTTTGACGTGGATTTTCTAAATAAATAAGCAGATACTTACACATCTTCAAAAACATCAGAAAGGTAGTCAGCTCATGCAGTCCCTAACAAACCATCAAGTGGACTTTGATTTCCTCTGTAACCTTGAAAGGAGATCACTGAAGAAGCAGAGTTTTTGGAGAATTTCAGAACGTGCACTAAGAGATTTCCCTTTGTGATAGCAAGAGAAAGAATCCCGGGCTTCTCAGAAACCATTTCCATTGCAGCAGACCACCTTTGCAAATCACATTTCAACCTCTGCTTCCTAAACTGGCATCATCTGCTTCTTTCACTCTCACCTACCTGGAGGTTTGGCTGATGTGCTGTGTCGCTTCATTTCCCAGGGCTCTTTCCTTTGCTCCAGACAGGTGATCAGGTCTGGCTTAGAGGCAGCGAGTCCTGTTTCATTAGAAAATTGTAAACTGAATCTTGCTGGGATTCTTCAATGATAAAACTGGTATTATGATCAGTAGAAAACACATTATACAAGATTCTAGAAAATTATCCCAAAATACTGTTCCTCAATGAAACCTCTAAAACATATAGACAGAATTTTAAATTTGTGGGTTCTTGTTTTGTTTTTTGTTTTTGAGTTGGAGTCTCACTGTTGTCCAGGATGGAGGGCAGTGGCATGTTCATGGCCACTGCAGCATTGACCTGCTAGGCACAGGTGATTCTTCTCCTTGGCCTTCCAAGTACCAGAACTACAGGTGTGTGCTACCACGCATGGATAATCTTTTGATTTGTTGTAGAGATGTGGTCTGGTCAAGTTGCCCAGCCTGTTCTCAAACCCGTGGACTCGGGGAATCCTCTCACCCTGGCCTCCCAAAATGCTGGAATTATAGACTTTAGACACCACACCTAACCTTAAATTTGCTACTTCTTAGCTCAGCACTGAGTCAGAAACTTATGGCAGCAATTGGAATGACGTGTGGGCAATGATAGTCTTTGCCACCAAGTTTCTGGACTTACTAGTAATATAGAGAGAAGGACACATGTCAATTTACAATAGAGAATGCTTCTTGTCAAAATGAAACCTCTCTAAATTTTTTATGACAAATCACCAACTTTTCTTTGATAACAGGAATCTGAAACTCATTTGCCAAGAGCAGAAATTCCCAGAAAACATTCTACAAAGGAAGGGCATGAAATCCTTAATATGAAATAGGGATTGTGTTTTAAAACTGTCCTCACCTAGAAAAGCCAGGTTTCTGTGGTTCTCTAACATCACATTCCTGTACAATATCCGCTGAGTGGGGTCCAGGAATATCCCCTCCTCTTCAGAGAATTCTATGGTCACATCCCTGAATGTCAACAGCCCCTGAAAACAGCAACCACAAAACATATTTACCAAGTGACCATGGCTTCTAGATAAAGCCAGAGTGAAGAGAACAAGGTTCAGGTGATATGACAACTAAAATTATGTAATAAGATAATTTGTAACACAGAGATATTCTCTAATGCATTAAGTCTGAGAAGAATTTCAAATAAAATCCAGTCAGTCAGTGTGGACTCTGTTCTTGTGACTGATATGGCATAAATTTGGATACCAACACAGGCGTGTACATTTTTCAATGAGATATTTACATCACACAGAATACTTTGCATAAACTGCTTGGGTGGAAAATTCCCAGTGAATTGTAAGGTTCACATCAAGCTTCAATATGTACAACAATGAATTGAACATTTCTTTAAAATGTAAATTTTGATTCAGGGGATATAGTGTTAGTTTGAGGTTCTACACTTTCTTCCAGTGGGTGGTTCTCTATCATGTCCATGCTAGGGTGCAGTGGCATAATCACAGCTCATTGCAGTCTCCATCTCCTGGGTAAAAGAATACATTATCCATGGCCTCCCAAGTAGTTGGGGACAAATTGGTATCAGGTGCCAAGGCTCACAGCTACAGCACAAAATCCATGCTGAGACCTTATTGGCCAAAAGATATAGTAATATATTATTATTTTTTCAGATGGAGTCTCTATTGTTGCCCAGGCTGGAGTGCAAGGGTACACTCCTGGCCACTGAAGTGTTGACCCGCTGTACTCAGGTGATCCTTCCACCTCAGCCATCCAAGTAGCTGGAACTACAGATGCACACAACTGTAGTTTTACCTGGCTAGTTTTTATGTTTTACTGTTTTTATGTTTTACTGTAGAGATGAGTTCTCACCAAGTTGCCAAGGCTGGTCTCAAACCCACATCAGGCAATTATTTTGTCTCAGCCTCCCAAAATTCTGAAATTACAGGCTGACCCACCACACCTGACCAATATAGTAATTTGTCAACTCAGTTTAATAATAAAGAAACATGTTGTATGCAGAAATCAGCTTACCGGTATTTCCCATAGCCAGCAATCTCCAACAGTATATTTATATTGCTTGTTTTTAGCACCCCAGAGAGCAAGTGTTTTCTAATTATTCTTTTGCAGAATTTCCTGAGCTATTCTGGACAGTAAATGCCACTCTGTTTTAATGTGCATTTTATTGACCATGTTCTCCATGGAGCTGATGGAGCATCCAGAGAGAACCTTAATTGTACTTGTTTTGGCAGGGCACTTGTCTCATGCCTATAAATTCAGCACTTTGGGAGGTGCATGTACTACCTCATCCCATGGGTGTGAGACCAGCCTGGGCAACTTGAGACCTCATCTCTACAATAAATCAAAAAATTAGTTGGGCATGGTTGTTCATGCCCACAGTGCCAGCTACTTGGAAGGCTGAGGCAGATGGATCACCTGAGCCCACCGTTGTTGCCATGAGTTTGCCTATACACTTCAGTCTGGGTGACAGAGGAGACTCCAACTCAAAACAAACAAACAAACAAAAAACCTACATGTTCCCATTCTTAACTAGGATCTGAAGATCTACCCCATCGCCAGTGGGAATCTTAGGTATCCATGCCTTCCCATGTTCCCCAGTCACAAGGGAACATTTTAAATACTGCAGGTCATAGATTCATGGTGAGAATAGTTCATGGCATCTAAGCAGTATGGAAGAAGAGAACAGAGAAGGCTATGTAGTGACCAGTGTCTGACAGACCCGTTGAAAATCACAGGAAGGAAAAAAAAATAATTGAAACAGACTTATTAGGCAGGACCATCAAGGATAGCAGGAAGCTTGGCAATTTTTAAACACAGACATTTCTTCTGCCTAGGGGCACATTTACCTGAGAACCAGCCATTTTTTTCTTTTCCTCCTACTTCTCTGGGGTTTCTTCTCAGGAGATTATCTAATCAAGTCACACCTACATGTTGAAAATGTGCCTTTATTAATTTAAAAATTACATTGAATGTATTTATTTTTAATCAGAGTCTTACCACACTCTTGGGAGTCCCTACACTTAGTTTCCCATGTGCCTGAGGTTCCCTGTGATTTGTGGAATCTTCCACCATCTCCCCTGAGGTGGGTTTATCTTGTCCTTTGGGATAGTTTTTCTTCCTTCACAAGTGCAAGATCATCAACAGGACAGAAATCATTTCTGCCTTGTCCCTTCAACAACAGTGACGTGTCCTAATATGCCCAGAAAACAGTTGCCAATCTAAAATTGATTTCCTGAAAATTACTAATTTAAAAAAATAAAAATGGGCTGGATGTGGTTGCTCATGCATGTAATCTCAGCATTTTGGGAAGCCAATGTAAGAGGATTGCCTGAGTCCATGGACTCGAGACCAGCTTGGACAACTTGGTGAGACCCCCATCTCTACAATAAATCAAAAAATTAGCCTGGCGTGTTGGCATGTACCTGTACTTCCAGGTACTTGGAAGGCAGAGGCAGAAGCATCACCTGAACCCACAAGGTCGAGGCTGTGATGGCCTTGAGATTGCTACTGCACTCCAGCCTGGGTGAGAGTGAGATTCCAACTCAAAAAAAAAAAAAACAAAAAAACTCTTAGAGTTAATCAACCACAAATGGGACAGTCAACTATCAATCTCTGACATAACTCCATTTTAGACAGAGGATATCTCTGGCCTGTTGCGAGCTTGCACACAGCTAAAAGAATTTTGAGATGTTGGCAAGAAAAACTAGGTACAAGTATGCAGCAGTCCAGACTAACTGGGAAAGTGGGAGTAGGGGCACTAACTCTATTTTGCTAAATAAAGGAACAAGGAGACTGTGAACCAAGGAGAAAGAGAATTCACCACTTTCCAGGACTCCTCTCATTGCCCAAATGGCTGCAGGTCTAAGCCACCTCCTGATCTTTCTTCCCCTCTGCCCTCCAGCCTGGAAAACATTTTTAAAAAGCACACACGACCCAAGATGGGTCTTTAAGACACCGACCCCTCATCCCAGCCCAGTCCCACCCTGCGCCGAGCGGACCGAGATGAGACACCAGCGAGGACTGGTCCAGTCTTGGAGCTGAGGAGGAGGCCGATTCCGGTGCAGCCGCAGCACCCGGGTCCATCGCCGCTCTCCCTCTCCCACCCGCTCGAATACTCATCACCTCCCGCCTTCTTGGTGTCCAGACGTCCTCCCTATGGACTCCCAAGACCTGCTGGTCACAGGACAACCGTGACTGAAGCAAAAACACACAGCTCTTTCAGAGACGATTCAGCATTTCCGCAGGCGCAACATACAAAAAGCCCGGCCTCAGCACGGAAGCCGCCCTCTCACTTCCGGCTATGCTCTGATTGGACAGTTTCCAAGTCAGCATGTGCTGATTGGATGAGGCTCTGCGCCCCACCTCTCTGACCTTGATTGACAAGGAGATGCCATCAAACGGGGCTGAAGGAGGCAAGAAAAACACTGCTTGCAGCAAGTAAGGCTGAGTTGCCTCCCTACACCGGAAGTTGGCGTGAAGACCCGATGTGCAGTGCCTGGGCACATGCTGGGGACTCTGGCGTCTGAATGACTCCTGGGGGGCTGGTCTCTGTGCTGCCAGAGAAGCCCATCATGTCCCGGGGCTGCGGTGGAGTGCCCTTCGCAGGGCATTCTGGGAACTCTGGCATAGGAATGGCGCTTGGTGGATGGATCGGTGGCCTGCAGGACTCCATCCAGTCTGCGCTGGTTGCAGGTGATGATCAGTCAAGGAGGGCAGGAAAGGGTGGTGCGTCACGTTCCATCAAAGTCCTCCTGGTCGCTGAGTTCCTGCCATCAGCTCACCACGGGGAGTCAGTTCGGAGAGGATCAGGAGGGGCACGAAGGGATGGGCAGTGGGAATGACAAAGTGACGCCCAGTACACATGTTCCTGGCCCACGTGGGGCGGGCTTAACCTCTGCCATCCCCGCACAGCTCAGAATCTTCTTCACCCGCACCAGGGTCGTTCCAGACCACTGGCCTCCTCCTCATCCCAGGAGCCACCTGCTTCCTAAACCGCTTGGTGACGGGTTGATGTCCAGGCACTGCTCATTGTTACGCGTCCTTCTCTCTCCAGCCAGAGTCCAGTCCAGCCACTTTGGGAGAAATCCCCATCCAGATCCCACCACAGCTTCATTGCTTTGCCAGGGGTCGTGGGATGAGGCTTCCTGGAAATGTCAACATCATTGACGCCTTAATTGTGGAGGTGGATTTTGAAGCATGAGGGAGAGTAATTATGGGGCCATTTGGAATTTGCTAAGAGCAAAGGAAAATCCCACTCCAAGGCACGTGTCAAATGGGCCTTTTTTTTGAGTTGGAGTCTCACTCTACTATCTAGGATAGAGGGCATGGGCACAATCACGAGGCCACTGCAGTCTTGATCTGCGGGGCTCTGACGATCCTTCTGCCTCAGCCTTCCAAGTAGCTGGAACTACAGGCATGCGCTCCAATGACTGGATAATTTTTGATTTATTACAGAGATGAGGTCTCATCAAATTACCCAGGCAGGTCCCAAACCTGTGAGTTCAGGCAATCCTCTCATCTTGGCCTCCCAACGTGCTGGGATTATAGGCTTGAGCCACCGCTCCCAGCCTAGTGGGCCATTTTTGCCAACTCATTTTAGTGTATGTGAAACCAACTTGAAGCTGATGCCATGGTTCAGGCATCTTACACTTAAAATCATCCGGCTCATTTCAACTGAGGCCTGACTGGACATTGTGTCAGAGACACAGATGGTGACTTGACCCCTCAGGAACAGTTGGTGACTCAGCTTTGGGATGGCAACTTTCAAGGTTTCAGGTACTTGGAAGCCTTTGAAACCTACTGGTTCAGTCCCTCTGCATTGAATGAAAGTTTTGTCACCCTCAGCAGTGAAGGATCCACCTAATTCCCTGTCTGAAGAATTTTTCTGTCCAGGAAATGGAAACCTTTGGGAGCATTTCTGCCTCCAAGTAGCCTCCTAAAATTGATGTACCTGAATTCCCATGACCTCAGAGACAAGTCTTTTGATTCCTGATGAACCAGCTTTCATGTCATTATATGTAATGTGCAAACCTGTGTGAACATCTACATTAAAAATAAAACATGGTTCATATCACATGTTCCAATGGATTTTATTTGTGATTTCAAAATATGCAATACTGTCAGCAAACTTAAAAACATGATCATGGAAATGAGACCTTATTATGGTAATTTGTGAACAATTTACCCCTGTAGGATTTATTACATGTGAGCTCATCAGCACCTTTTTTAAAAACGCGGGGGAAGTATGGCATTTATGAACATGGAGGAATGAAGAGCTATAGGGAAACCACACCAAAACACTAGTGCTTTTTCCATTTTAAATAGGGCCTGTGAGGGCAGTCTGTGCAGTCGAGCGCATACATTCCACCTCCATCACTCAGTCTTCTCATTCTACTCCTCCTGTCTTGTCTTTAGTTGATGGTTTATTTATTTATTCATTTTGAGTTGGAGTTTCACTCTGCTGCCCTGGCTGGAGTGCTGTGGCATGCTCACAACCACCCCAGAGTCGACCTGCTGGGCTCTGGTGATCCTTCCACCTCAGCCTTCCAAGTAGGTGAAACTATAGGCACAAGCTACCAAGCCTGGCTATTTTTTTAAATTTATTGGAGAGGTGAGGTCTTGTCAAGTTGCCCAGGCGGATCTCGAGCCAGTGGACTCAGGCAATCCACTGTCTCAGTCTCCCAAACTCCTGGGATTCCAAACTGAGCCACCAAGCCCAGGTCATTGAGGGTTTTTGATTACACTTACACACTGTCTTGTATAAGGGTGTTGTAATATGAGGGTACATCTTAAAATGGGGATTTGTAGAGAGAGTCTTGTGAACTCTGAGCACTACTGTTGGACAGTTGGTCTCAAAAACATTTTTTCTTTTGTGTCACTAGAATTCTGATACTATTTTTTAAATAAGATGAACACTTAGCTGGGTGTGGTGGCTCAAGCCTGTAATCCCAGCACTTTGGGAGGCAGAGGTGAGAGGATTACTACAGCTCAGCTTTCAAGACTAACCCAGACAACTTGGCAAGAACTTGTCTCAACAAAAAATTAGTTGGGCATGATAGCATGTGCCTGTAGTTCCAGCTACTTGGAAGACTGAGGTCGAAGGATCATCTGAGCCCAGCAGGTAGAGTCTCTGGTGGCTGTGAGCATGCCCCTGCACTAAAGCCTGGATGACAGAGTGAGACTCCAACACCCACCCACCACAAAAAAAATATGGACACTTGCAGTAACATCCACTTTTAATTATCTCAGTGAATTTAACTCTTCCATCCTCTTGATGAAGTAGGCCTACGATCTTCATTTTACAGGTGAGGAAAGTGGATACCAGGACGGGTTGAGTTGCTTCATTAATGTCACAAATATTTTGACACATTTGAAAACTTAATCTTGAATCTACCTCTAAATTATGTATGCTAATCGCATATTCTTCTTTGACTCTCTGACCACATCCCAAGGTTAAATGTCCCATTCTAGGTCCATTTTCCACTTAATGATAGAGAAATTGCACAATTAGGTGAGGAAGGGAGCTAGCTGACACTTGACCTTCCCTGTCCTCTGTCTTACCTTTAGCTGGGATTAGGTTTTCTGAGTGACCTGGAGCTGTCATAGATCCTGACAACTCATCACCTGGAACATTTGTTATGTACAGATAATCCTCAAGTTTGCAGCTGAACTTTATTTGTCCCAATTATTTTTCTCAGCTTTATTTCACAGGTTGGTGTACTACACAATGCAAATATTGATAAAAATAAAATTGTTGCCCTCCTACCAACAGGTACCAACATTCTTTATTTTCTGATTTTATAAGATACATGTTCTAAGCAAAAGCCAAATCACGAAGATCTCCACAAAATGAAAGTCTTTTCTTGCATCCCTTCCCTCCAAACTCATTTTCTTCTTAGGAGAAATTATTTTTACGATGTTTGTGTTTATTTTTCTGAATACTTTTTATAAGTGTATAAATAAATATAAAGTTTTTATTAAGATAAATTACATCAAACTATATTTTCTTTTTAACTGTGCTTTTTCTCAGGCTATGCATTGTTGACATATTTTCATATCAGTTCACATGATTCTAACTTACTATTTTAAAGTGTGCTCTGAAGAATGGGTGCATTCTATTCTATTATTTAACTGTTAATTCCTTGTAGAAATTTAGATTATTTTTAGTTTCTCGATTATAAAAAATGCTGTAGACAGATCCTTGTACATAATGTTCTACACTAATGTCTAATTGTTCAAATTGCCTTGCTTTCCTTTTGTCAATATTTCACATTTTTAACATTTATTTTGTGAAAACTATTTTTTGATTTATAAGGAAATTAATTTTGACACTGGATAAAGACGTTTATGATGAAACTGGATTCAAGGTTATCCATCTCTGTATTCTGGCAGAAAAGCATGAAATCTAGTCAGTATTGCTTGCTCCATTAGTTTTAACATGTCAGTATATTCACAGAGATTGAAATTTAAATATTGGAATTGCTTCTATTTTTTCTGTTCAGAAAGGTATATATTTATTATATTTTTAACAATCTAACTCCAGGGACTATTAATTAGGCATCAGAGAGAATAGAAAAATGCTGTGTATCTTTTTCTATTCAGCTGTAGGCGCCATCTGACGTAGATCATAGAATTTAATGGTGGTTCCATAGATGGATAGATAGAATAAAAAATTCAAAGTAATTAAGAAAAATATCAGCTGGGTTTGGTGGCTCAGCCTGTAATTCCACACTTTGGGAGGCTGAGGTGAATGGATTGCCTGAGCCTGTGGGTTCGAGACCCACCTGGGCAACTTGGCAAGACCTCATTTCTACACTAAATCAAAAACTTAGCCGGGTGTGGTAGCATGTGCCTGTACTTCTAGCTACTTGGAAGGCTGAGGCAGATGGATCACCAGAGCCCAGCAGGTCGAGGCTGCGGTACCAGGAGTGGCCACTGCACTCCAGTCTGGGCGACAGAGTGAGGTTCCAACTCAAAAAAAAAAAAAAAAAAGGTATCTACAATTATGATTTTTTATTATTTTCAAAATGTGGGGTACAATTCAGGGTTAAGTATACAAGTGTTCATTATGCCGGAACCCTTGTTGATGAGGTGCCTGCCTCCTCTGGCAGAATCACACTGCTGCCAATCCCACCTCCTCCTGGCAATTTCCCACTACTGACAATCTTTATCTCATAGTATTAGCACAATTGCTCAAGGTCCACTCTTGAGTGAGAATATGTGATACTCAGTTCTTTGGTTCAGTGAAAGATCACTCAGTATTATAACCTCTAAGTACATCCAAGTTGCTGTGAAGTTCAAAATTTTGTCCTTTTCATGGCTGTGTAATATTCCATCGTGTATATGTACAACATTTTTTATCCAGTCATCTTTCAATGAGCAGCACAATTGGTTCTAAGTTTTTGCTATTGTGAACAATGCTGCAAGAAGCATGCACGTGCAGGTATCTTTTTTCAGAGTGATTTCAGTTCCTTTGGGTATATTCCCAATAGGGAGATTGCGGGGTCATGTGGAAGGGCAACTTTTAGACATTTCAGGAACCGCCAAACTGTTTTCCACAGAGGTTGTACTGGTTTACACTCCAAACAACAGTGTTGAATTGCTCCCTTTCCCCCTCATCTTGTCCAGCATCTGTTGTTTTTTGAGTTACTGGTGATGGCCATCCTTACTTGAGTTAGCTGGTATCTCAACATGGTTTTAATTTGCATTTCTCTGCTGACTAATGAGGCTGAATTTTTACAACGATGATATTTTTTTTGAATTGGAGTTTCCCTTCATCACCCAGGCTGGAGTGCAGGGATGTGCTCATGGCCACCCAAGCATCGACTTGCTGGGCTCCAGTGATCCTTGCACCTCAGCCTTCCCATTAGTCAGAAACACAGGTGCATGCTACCACGCTCAGCTAAGTTTTGATTTACTGTGGAGATGAGGTCTCACCAACTTGCCCAGGTTTGTCTCAAACCTGCTGACTCAGGCAGTTAACTCACCTCGGTCTCCCAAAGTGCTGGAATAACAGGCTGAGGCACCGAGCTCGGCTACAACTGATTCTTAATAATTTCCTTGTGTTCCCATGTCTCTATAATTTCTAGTAGGAATTCATCCATGGATGAAGAGATGTGGTTCTGTTTAATGATGTCATTTTAGTGATTTCCAAATCAACATGAAAGAGGCACACTGTTTTTGCTCATTAGCAATTATGCAACCATAATAACTTTAGTTGTGTTAGTTTTATTTCATTATGTTTAGTTCACTTTATATGTTTATTCAGAGTAAAGATTAGTGTATGTATTTTCACAGTAAGTCACTTTCTTTCTTTTTTTTTTTGAGCTGGAGTCTCACTCGGTCGCCCAGACTGGAGTGCAGTGGCTGCTCCCGGCCACCGCAGCCTCGACCTGCTGGGGTCCGGCCATCCTTCCGCCTCAGCCTTCCGAGTAGCCGGAACTACAGGCGCGCGCTACCATGCCCGGCTGATTTTTTGATTTATTGTAGAGATGAGGTCTCGCTGCCCAGGCGGGTCTCGAACCCGCGGGCTCAGGCAATCCACTCACCTCAGCCTCCCAAAGGCGCGGGATTACAGGCTGAGCCACCGAGCCCGGCTGTAAGTCACTTTCATAGTTATTCTTTAAATGTTAGCCACTGTTTTTTGGTCAAGTTAATAGGCTTCATATTCCTACTATCACTAGGTACGATCTATAATTTTGTTTTTGGCTATTTTAAGGCTTTTTAAATTAGACAAGTGATGTATAACAGAAATCAAAGTAAGCCTTGTAGATTAAGTGATGCATTATGTTTAGTTTAAGTAAAACTCCTTTTAAACTTATCTTAAGACTCATTCACTGAAAGTAGTGTTTTTGACCTGTTTGTTGCTTCTAAGCCCACTAGATGGCATAACTTCTAAAGGATGATGGGCGTGAAGGACTTTTCTTTGTTCTTGCCATTTTACGAATAGTATAAAAGCTTTCTGTTAATTAACAATAAATGGCATCTGTCCTGCAACAGAGTCAGGTGCCCAAAGTGCATTCTTTCACCTATGCAGTTCACACCTTTGAGATACCCTAGACCTGGCAGGAGCAGGACTCCCGCACTGGGGCCATGATTTCAGGGTATAGTACATGTTCCAGATTATAGGAATGATGAAAATTTGGTAAGTGTGGGCTCAGGAAGCCAAGTCTGTAGGTCTTCCCTACATGGTGGGTTCTTTCATGATTAGAAATTTAAAAAGTGGCCTCACTTTGTGCAAGGATGCTCCCAGGTGGGGACCAGTGTTGCATGAGGGAAAAAAATTCCTTGCTATGCAAGAATAAGACTTGGCTGGATCTCAAAGTCAGTAGTCTGTCCTCTTGTTTTCATCTGGCTGCTTCAGATTCTCTCTCTCTTATTTTTTTTTTTTGAGTTGGAGTGTCATTCTATCACTCAGGCTGGATGACAATGGCAAACTTTCAACTCAGCCTTCCAAGTATCCGGAACTACAGGGACACACTACCACACCCAGCTAATTTTGTTATTTTTTTATTGTAGAGCTGAAGTCTTGCCAAGTTGCCTGGGCTAGTCTCATTCCCCCGGGATCAGGCAGGATTTCCCGTTTTTTATTGAGTCTGCAGTTAGTGAAAATCATCCAGTTCCTTTTTCTTATCTCATTGTGCTTTCAGGAGAACAACAACAACAAAAAGAAAATTATTCTAGCAAATGAATTCTCAGCAGCCCCTCCTGCAGCCTGCTCTGCACAGTGCTCTCTTTGTACAATAGTGGGTGTCCAGATCTCTCCAAATTGATAGAGATGAGTTCTTACAATAGTGAATATCCAGATCTATCCTACTGGATGAACATGAGTTCTTAGATCTGGCTCAATTATGGCATCTTCCAGATCACCAACAATGTCCATTGGGAGGCCTAGATAATATGTGGTTGGGAGCCAATTTTAGAAATGTATTTGCTCCAGGATCCCTGGAGTATTTTATATTCTCTCTCTCTCTTTTTTCTTTTTTTGAGTTGTAGTTTCATTCTGTCACCCAGGTTGGAGTGTAGCGCCATGGTCTGGGCCACCCCAGTGTCGTCCTGCGTCTTTCAAGTAGCTGGAACTACAGACCTTGTGATTTACCAGGACCTCCCAGACAACAGGACAGTCCAGTGGGGAAGACCCAGGTTTATGAGCAGGCACAGGAGATAAAACCTGCCCCCTCACTTGTAACTCCTGATTGGCCATTTCAGAACATAACGCTCATTGATTGGATGAGGCTCCAGGGTCCACCCCTCTGGTCTTGAGTGACATGTGATGCGATCAAATGGTGGCTGTAAGAGGCAAGAAAAGGTTAAGATTTCTCCCTGCACCAGAATTGTAGGTGGGAGGAGCTGGCTGACCCACGTGTCGCGGGGCATGCGGGGAACCCTAGAGTCTTGAGAGCTCCTTGTCCGCGGGTCACGCGGGCTGCAGAATGACAATCCCAGCACATCGGTTTAGGGTGGGACACATCTCACCCCATCAGAGCTCTGATGTCGCGGTCTCCCTGCCACTACCTCAGAGGGACAACATGGGCAATGCGTGTTGGACAGCGGTGATGGTGAAACCTGGGAGTGCCCCTGGTCCTGAACCAACTGGGGGTAAAAGCATTCCATCCCCCTTCTCTGGGCATCTCGGAGCCTTCTCCACCCACATCCAGGTCCCTCCAGGGCACTAGCCTTCTCAGTCCAGGGCCCACCTGCTTTCTCAACCTCCTTGGGGGCAAGGGGACTGATGTCCCAGACAATGCCCATGGGATGCCAGCCTCTGTTTTCTCCAGTCGAAGCCGAGTGAAGCTACTTTAGGAAAAATCCCCATCCAGACGCCACCACAGTTTCAGAGCTTTGCCAGGGGTCGTGGGATGTGGCTTCTGGGAAATATCACCCTCACTGACACCTTGTTCGTGAATGTGGATTTTGAGGCAAATTTTTTTGTTTCTGTTGGAGTCTCACTGTGTTGCCTGGACTAGAATGCAGGGTCACACTCATGGCCACCACAGCATAAACTTGCTGGGCTCCAGCAATCCTTCTGCCCCACCCTTCCAAGTAGCTGGAACTACAGGCGCATGCTACCAGACCTGGCTTATTTTTCATTTATTGTAAAGAGGAGGTCTTCCCAAGTTGACCCGTCTAGTCTTGAACCCGCAGGCCCAGGCAATCCACTATTCTTGGCCTCTCAAAGTGCTGGGATTACATGAAGCCCAGCCAGGGAGCGAAATTATTGGGTCACTCAGGGATCTGCTAAGAGTAAAGAAGAAACCCCACTCCCAGGCACATATCTAGTGGATCATTGTTTTTCAATGACTAGGTTTCAACAAGTTTCCCAGGCTGGTCTCGAATCCCTGGATTTAGGCAATCCTCCACCTCCACTTCTCAAAGGGCTGGGATGACAGGTGTGAGCCACCACATCCATCCTAGCAAACCATATTTACCAACCCATTTCAGTGGACGTGAAATCAACATGTAGCTGATAGTGGTTCAGGTATTTTACAGGTAAACTCATTGGACTCATCTCAACTGTGCCCTGGACAATGTCAAAGAGACACAGAAAGTGATCTGATCCCTCAGTAACAGATGGTGATCCAGCTTTGGGGCAATTACAATCAAAGTGAGAGGCACTTAGGGGAAGTTGGAAACTCATCAGTTTGCATCTCTGCTTTGGATGGAAGGCTTGCCACCCACAGTGTTGAGGGATGCGTCTACCTCACTGGGGTCCATCTGAGGAATTTGTCCATCTAGCCAGTGGAAAACTCCAGCAGCACTTCTGCTTTCATGTAGCCTCCTAATAATCGATGACCCTAGATTCCCTTGACCTCAGAGGCAATTCTTTTATTTCCCGATGAATCAGCTTTCACGTTGTTATATCTAAGGCATAAAACTTGACTGTTAGTGACATTTTTAATTTTTGGGGGGGTTGGAGTTTCACTCCGTTGCCCAGGCTGGAGTGCAGTGGCACACTCCCAACCACCGCAGCCTCGACCTGCTGGGCTCCAGCGATCCTTCCACCTCAGCCTACCAAGTAGCCGAAACTACAGGTGTGTGTTAACAGACCTGGCTACTTTTTGATTTACTGTAGAAACGATGTCTCACTAAGTTGTCCGGGTGGGTCTCAAACCCGTGGACTCAGGCAATCCACTCCCCTTGGCCTCCCAAAGTGCTAGGATTACAGGAAACATTTCAATTCACATGTTCCAAGGGTTTTTTTTAATGATCGCCAAATATGAGATAGGATGAAATAACGAAGGCTGGGTCAGTACTTGGAGAAAAATATACACCTTAAGAATTAAATACAGCTGGGCTGGGTGGCTCAGCCTGTAATCCCACGATTTGGGAGGCTGAGGTGAGTGGATTGCCTGAGCCCGCGGGTTCGAGACCCGCCTGGGCAACTTGACGAGACCTCATCTCTACAATAAATCAAAAACTAGCCGGGCATGGTAGCGCGTGCCTGTAGTTCCAGCTACTTGGAAGGCTGAGACAGAAGGATTGCCAGAGCCCAGCAGGTCAAGGCTGCGGTGGCCGGAGCAGCCACTTTACTCTAGTCTGAACAACAGAGTGAGACTCCAACTCAAAAAAAAAAAAAAGAATTAAATACATGTGAGCTCATTAGCAACTTTGTTAATAAAAAAATTTTGAACATCTATGGAGATGACAAGATGAGGAATTATAAGGAGACCACAGGTTAACACTCGGGCTCTTCCTATTTTATTTTATTTTTTGAGTTGGAGTCTCACCCTGTTCCCCAGGCTGGTGTGAGGTGGCATACTCACGGCCACGGCAGACTCGAACTACTGGGCTTAGGCGGTTCTTTCACCTCAGGCTTCAAAGTAGCTAGAACTAAGACGCACGCTACCATGCCTGGCTAATTTTCTTTGAATTATTGTAGAGACTAGGTCTCACCAAGTTGCCCAGGTTGGTATCGAACCTCTGAGCCCAGGCAATCCTCTTGCCTTAGTCTCTCAAGGTGCTGGGATTTACAGGTTTATGTCTTCCAATTTTAAATGGGATTTGTGGGGAGATTCCATGTGGTCAAGTGCATGCATCTCTCATACTTTCCTCTGTATTTTCATTCTGCCCCTCCCTGATTCCTCTTTACTTGATGGTTTCTGATGACACTTGTCCAGACGTCTTGGACAAAGATACTGTAACATGACAGTCCATCATTAAATGGGGATGTGTGGAAAGGAGACTTTTGTGCCTCTGTTCAGAAGCACTGTTGTTGGGCATGTGACCTCAAAGACACTGCTCTAAGTCTCCACAGTGGTTGTCTAATAAATTTGGACCTGATGCCACTGCAGCTGCTGTTTACAGAGCCAGGTGGTCCTTGGGGTTTGGTGTCTTTCACTTACACTTTGTGCCCCTGACACTCCTCTCCTTACCCATTCTCTGGAGTAGCCGGATTCCAGGTTTGTTTCACTTTTCTGGGAGTACGCTGCATAGCAATATTTCAATATTTTGATGAAGTAGACCTGTGATCCCCACTTTACAGGTGAGAAAAGTGGCTCTCAGACAGGTTAAGTACCTTCATTAATGTCACACAAGTGTCTTGATGTATTTTAAGTGTTTACCTTGAAGTCTTCCTCTACGATGCATACACTTCTAGCTGCATAATTAACATTTGTAGACCTAGACCTGAACCGTACCCCACATCTTTAAAATGAAAATTAAAAACTGGCTGGGCTCGGTGGCTCAGCCTGTGACCCCAGCATTTTGGGAAGTCGAGGCGAGTAGATTTCCTGAGCCCGCAGTTTCACCACCAGCCCAGGAAACTTGGCAATAACTCATCTCTACAATAAATAAAAAAATTATCCAGGTGTGGTAGCGTGCCTGAAGTTCCAGCTACTTGGAAGGCTGAGGCAGAAGGATTTCAAGAGCACAGAAGGTTGATGCTGGGGTTGCCCTGAGAGTGCCCCTGCATTCCAGCCTGGGTGATGGAGTGAGACTCCAACTCAAAATAAAATTTAAAAAAAAGTTTACACTCCTCTCATATTGTGTCTTGTCTGTCTCTATTCACATCCTTAAGGGTGCATGCCTCATTCAAGGTCTGTTTTCTTCTTGATATAGAAATTGGAAATCGTTGGGGAAGGAACTAGCTGGCACTTGGCCTTCCCTGTCCTCTGTCTTACTCTTGACTGAGGTTATGTTTTCTGAGTGAGCTCGTGCAGCGGTAGATTCTCACCAGTCTTCACCTGGAATAGCACATAGAGATAACTCTCAGCTTTTGCAGCTGGACTTTCTTTCTCCTAATTATTCCTCTTGGGCTTTCTCTTACATGTTTATGTTATACACTATCATACAATGGAAAATTTTTCGACACAGAGGGCAGCATAGCAGCTGTGGCATTCACCTGACAATGTGAATACTGATAAAAATAAAATGTTATCTTTCTACAAAAACATAGCAACACATTTTTTTCTTTTTCTAAATATAAGAGAAATACATACGTTAGAAGAAGAAGAAGAAGAAGAAGAAGAAGAAGAAGAAGAAGAAGCAGCCAAATCTTCAGATCTCTGTGAAATGAAAGTCTTTTCTTGCATACTTTTCCTCTAGACTTAATCCCTTCTTAGGTGTAAACAGACGTGTTTTTCTTGCATCCTGCAGTCCGCTTTGACTGCATCTCCTCACACTCAAGATCGGGGAGGGTCTTACTCAATCAGTGCATGAAGACTTGGAAACTGTCCCATCAAAAAATTGTCAAAGGTGAGGAGGTGGCTTTCGACTGCTGCCTGGGCTTTTTGTATCTGGCGCCAGTGGAAATCCCGGATCATCTCCAAGAGAACAGTAGGTCTGTACTTCAGCCTGTGTTGCCCTGTGACATGCTTATCATGTATAGACCTGGGAGTCTATAGTGAGGACTTCAGGACACCCCTAGCAGGGAGGTGGTGAGGATGGGGTGGGTGCGAGAAGGCGAGGGAGGATGGACCCCCGATGAAAGAGCTGTGATGGGACCGGCCTTCCTGTCAGATCGGAGCCTGCACTCGACCCCGCTGGCAGGTGGGTCCGGTCCCATTGGCTCAGGGTGGAACTGAGCAGTCCCCAGGGTCCTGGCCCCTCAGTGACCTCCCTGAGCAGAGGCTTCTCCAGGCAATCACGCTCTCTGGATGTGCAAAACCGGGGAGGGGCTGTGGTCCGGGCCCTGTCCCTCTCTCCTCCTCAAGGTTAAAAGAAGCCTCCATCACAGCGCTGAGTCTCCTTGGGCCAACAGTGGATCATGAATCCCTAAACCCCAGTCAGGGCTTGTGGTGTGGGGTCCCCAGAGGGCCTGGGAGGAAAGGCTTTGAGAAGGACCGGGGTTGGGGAATCCCAGGTGCTGGTTCATTATGGCCTGAAACACGAAGAGAGAGAAAACTAATGGCATACACTCAAGTAGATGGGAGTACATGTGCTGATGACACAGCTGAGAGGTCCAAATGTCCAAGAAAAAGCCAGACTTTAAATTGTAGGTTGGGAAGCTCTGCTCCAATGAGAATAATTTTGAGAAGGCTAGGTTTCTAAGGCTGACATAGAGAGACATCTTCTGTTTACCCTTATGATCTTCAGTCCTACATCTTCTCTTTCCTTTTCAATGCACTTCTAGTACATTCGGAGAGAGAGCCAAAGTTCTCAGGTCTCGTTTGTGCATGATCTGACTGCTCATCCATTTCTTTGGGGGTTTGGGAAAAATCTGGGCCTATTTCTAGGGATTCCTCTTTTAAATCACTTAAAAAGTTCCACATATGCCTCATGTCAGAAGTGTATAAGGGAGGAGTGGAGTTGTTGGGATTGGGTTCAGAAATCTCAGGAACACTAACTACAGATATTTCACGTGTTTTCTGCATTATAATACCCACTTTTATGGAGGTTTCCAAATATAAGCCTACAAGAATTTGAACAGTCTTTTTATCAAGGCACAAGGCATGATATTAAAATTTTTAAAACATAATATATATTACACCAAAATTTTTATTTTCTTAGTATGAACTAAGCTTAGAAGTTTAGCCTTTATTTGCCTGAATGTGTCTGCTATATAATAGAATGATATATCTGTTCACCTCAAAGCTTTCTTAAAGAAACTAATGCTGTAGGTAAATCTAAAACACTGCCAATCAAATAGTAAATAATTTATTGTTACCTTTTGTCCTTTCAACTATCATTTTATAATTGTGGCTCTTTTGTTATACAGAATACTAGAAATAAGTTATTCACTTATAGTTTTTAATTTCTAGTATATTAGTTTACATATAATTTTAGTTTTAAAAGTTCTGAAATAGCATACTTTAATTTATACATCGTGTAAGAGGTGAGATAGATAATTCATAGCCTTCTGCTCCTGTTGAAATATTTATTTTATGTGTTTATTGCTTGCAAAAGTTACATTAGCATTTCCTTTCACTTTATTCAAACTTTATGTGAATAATATCATGTTTTTCCAATGGTTCGTTTTAGTCATGATTGTGTCATACCATATTTTATAATATTCATGATACTTCCATTAATTATAAATGTAAGGTTTTTCTTCACTCCTAAAGACTAAAGTACCACTTTCCCTTTTGTGCAAAAATAACAACAGTATACTTATAACATAATAAAGGAGATTCAGTAGGATCATTTAAATGCTGAGTACTTAAAATTTCTTATCAAATCTTTTTATGAATAATAAAATTCATTATATTCTTAAATGTCACTAATCTAGTTACATACTAATGATTCATGATGTCTGCTTTTCATGGATGCCCAACCGAAGCTGCAAATTTTAGTTACGTAAAAGGATTGTTTAAGCAGTGCAATTGTGTTTATCCATGATTTCATGAGTTAGTTTCTCTTATAATTTTATTTTTATTTTTTGTTTGTTTTTGAATTGAAGTCTCACTCTGTCACCCAGACTGGAGTGCAGTGGCCACTCCCGGCCCCACAGTCGCGACCTACAGGGCTCCGGCGATCCTTCCGCCTCAGCCTTCCAAGTACCTGGAACTACAGGCGTGCGCTACCACGCCCGGCTAATTTTTTTATTTTATTGTAGAGATGAGGTGTCGCCAAGTTGCCCAGGCGGGTCTCGAACCCGCGGGCTCAGGCAATCCACTCACCTCAGCCTCCCAAAGTGCTGGGATTACACGCTGAGCCACCGAGCCCGGCTTTTAATTTTTATCTATTTCAAATTTCGGGGTTTTTGTGTTGACTTAGCATTCTCTTTTCTCATATAAGATAATTACATTCATGCATCAGCTAATTAGGGTTAAAATGATAGCCTATTATAACTTCAGATACCATGTTCAGCTGTGTAAAACTATTCCAATCAAGAGAATGGGGGACAAAATTCAAAAATAAATTAGAAACAAGACTTTTGCCAACAAAATTATGTAAGCATTTACATGTTTGTGTTATTTTTGTTATAATACATATAATGGTTGATTAGTGGTCCTTTCATCATATGTTTATCAATGAGGGTATATCATCTTTGTGTGTGAAACACTTAGAATTTACTGGTATGAGCTTCTTGTTACTGGCTTATTTTAATTAGAATAATCACCTCCATATTTATTCTAATTGTAGGAACTATAAGATATCCTGCTGTTTAAAGGTTTAATAATATTCCTTTGCACATTTCAAATTGTCTTCTTTGATGAAAGATGTTTGGTTGCTTTTCACTTATTAGCTTTTGTAAATAATGTTGTAGTAAGTATCAGTGTGCAAATAACCCTTCCATTTGAATCTAAATGTGAGGATTTATTTCTGCCCTGTCTGTCTCATATTTTTTGAGTGGCATCTCTCTGCAACCCAGGCTGGAGTTCAGTGGCATGATTATGGCTCAACCTATGGGTTCAGGCAATTCTTCCCCTAAACCTCCCAAGTAATTGGGGACAACATGCGCCACCACACCCAACAAATTTTCATCGATATGAGTTGCCCAGGCTGCTCTCAAACTCCTGGGCTCAAGACATCCTCCTGCCTCGGTCACCCAAAGTATTGGGAATACAGTCCTGAGCCACCATGCCTCACCCCTCACTGCTTTTAGGTGTTTTCTCCTTTGTGGTATTATGTGGTTTGACTAATACTGTTTTTATTTATTTATTTTGAGTTGGAGTCTCACTCTGTCACACAGACTGGAGTGCAGTGGCCACTCCCGGCCACCGCAGCCTCGACCTGCTGGGCTCTGGCGATCCTTCCGCCTTAGCCTTCCAAGTAGCTGGAACTACAGACATGCACTACCACACCCGGCTCATTTTGATTTATGGTAGAGATGAGGTCTTGCCAAATTGCCCAGGTGGGTCTTGAACCCGCAGGCTCAAGCAATCCACTCACCTCAGCCTCCCAAAGGCATGGGATTACAGGCTGAGCCACCGAGCCTGGCTAATACTGCTTTAAATACTGTTTTATTTTTCTATATTTGACACACTTTATTTCTAAATTTAGGAATTTATTTCTGGCTTTTAATTATTTTACAAACTCATAAATCATCACATTTATGGTATGATCTTGTATTTTTTCACGTTACTCAAACCATTACATAAATATTTGAGAAACATTTCATATTTTACATTCAAGTCACCATTTATGTAGAACTATAATCATATTTTTTATCACTTGGACTTTGACACTTTGAGTATATAAATTGTGCTCAATATTTTCACTCAGTGCTACTGTTATCAGCTCAGTCAAGTTTTATGTTTATCTCATACATGTTATTGGTTTATTATATTCATAATTTCTTAGGTTTGACTGTTTTCCAAATATGCCTAATGAAGCTTATACTGTCTTGCTATTTCTACATGTTTTTCTCCCTGTACTGTTAGTCCATGAAGAACATGAGTTTGACCTTCTTAGGTCCACGTTTTTCAACCAATACATGGGAATTTTTTGGGTTTTGTGTGTGTGACAATTTGTGGTCATTTAAAAGAAATTCGCAGAAAAACCATAATTTAGAAATATACTTCATCAATATGTCATGAGCACATCAGATAGAAGTATATTCTTGTCTATTTTAACATTTGCTACATAAAACATATAAAACTTTTATCTTACAAAGGTAAACTATAATTTATGCTCTTACAGGGTATACATGGCCCCATCAACAGTTGGGAAATGTGTAAATAAATGTAAAGATGCAGTATTAACTCATAACTGCATAAAATTACTATGACACAAAGAGTATCAGTCAATAATTTTGAGACCACTTCCTGCTGCCAGGTGATTAATGCAAATGTTGTGAGATTCTGTTTCACACACCATGTGATGTTAATGTTTTCATATGAGCACTTGGTCTCTCCAGAGTGAATCAAGGAAATTACAAAGAATCATTTTATTTATGGCAAAACAGTGGAAAGGGAAGGGTCTCAAGATATAAATGTTGAAGATATTCCAGAGACCATGCCACACGAGTTAAAAGGAGATGATTTGAGGGGACAAGTGCTTCCAACCTAGTGCCAGATGACCCAAAAGGAAACAGAAGAGACTGGGCATGGTGACTCATGCCTATAATTCCAGCACTTTGGGAAGTAAAGTACAAGACCGCCTTAGTCTAGGGCTTCTGTGCCAGCCTGAGCAACTTGGTGAGACCTTGTCTTAACAATGAATCCAATAGTTGACTGAGCATGACAGCAAATGTTTGTGGCACCAGCTACTCAGAGGCTAAAGGAGAAAGATTGCCTGATACCATCACACTGAAGCTGCAGTGACCAGGAATTTTCCACTGTATTCCAGTCTCAGCATCAGAGTCAAAATCCAACCTAATATATAAGTATTTAAAATAGTCAGGATTCAGAAAGTTTTGTCTTATACTTATACTCCTGTATAATCTTTATTACAATAATCAAATGACCAATAACTAAAAAGAAAAAAGAAAGAAAATATGACCTATAATAAAAAGGATCATTAGAAACATCCTTCCATAAGTTATACAATAGTGTATGGTCATCATTTAACTATAATCTTGAGTAAGATAGAATACATTAACAATTATGGCAACATGAAAGTTTATTGTGTGGACAACAAACGTTAATACTTTATAAAAATTCCATTCTCTTTAAAACAAATGAATTTACATAGCCTAAGTATGCACACTCACAAAAACAGATTACAAACATTTAAGTATTTCTGTTCTTCTGATAGTGGCATATATGTATTAACAGCTTTCTTCAGTTTTAAAAATAGAATCTGATGTACTAAACATAAACTTACAATATATACATTTTAAAAGAGTAATTATCTTTCCTCTGATGTCTACAAAAATATTTCTTATGTATATTATATCAAATTACAATTATGGCTTGCAAGTACTGATACTATGAAGATGCAACAAGATATTAATGGTATGGCCTCATTTTCTCATTAACATGTGAGTAGTAAAACAAATGATTTCTAAAACTCTCAATGATTCTCTGTCATTTATTTCCATGGAAAAAATATGTTATCCTGAGCACTCACCTCATCCTGAACTTACAATAATGCTCAATGTGAGCCACAAAAAGCCTTCTCACTTTGATCTTTTAAAGGAGATTACCACATCAGTGTTCTTCATCCTCCATGGAAAACATTAGAAGACTGCTGGTGACCTACTATACAAGGACATTTCATAGCTCTAACATACCAACAACTGACCCCACATTTTTACATAAACATGAATTAAGGCATAGCATCATGTGAGTAGAGTTACATCAATGTTGTTTGCTTTTCAAATTATTCTCAAATTCTGTCAATGCACAAGAAAAGTATATAGGGAATATACTTATGCTTTCCTGAAAATAAAAACAAGAAAATAAACCATCTTCTATTGCCACTCAATATCTGATATCTATCTCAACTTGATTTTTCAAAAATAAGTTTCCATATACATTGCATCTGTAAAGTTTTCAGTCTGAATACTGTAGTGTTTCCAGTGATATATATTTTGAACAAAGGCCAGTCCACATTCTTTAAATTTGTAGATTCTCCCAATGCACAGTCTAATGTCAAACAAAGTTTTTACTGGTTAATGTCTTTAGACATTTTTACATTTGTACATTCAAAATATCTGTGGTTTAAGTAAAGATAATGGTATTCTTTACATCTGTAAATTCCTCACCATCTCTCTATGGTTTATAACTTGATATATGATTTGCCAGTCATTAAAGATACTGAAAATTTAGAGTATAAATTGTCTGATGTTGAGAAAACTTGGAATAATGGTGAAACAGTTTAGCCCGTTGTGTACATCTAGAGGGGATCCCTAAATACAGATGCTCATATGTCAACCAAGTATTGAATGAGAGCTAAAAGCTTTATCACATTCCTCTCATTTATATAGCTTAATCTTAGTATGAATTCTTACATGCCCAGCAAGTTGTATATGAGAGCAAAAGGTTTACCATATTTTTCACATTTGTAGAGATTCGTTCCATTATGGATGATCAGATGTCCAGCGAATCCATTGTGAGAGTGAAGGACTTTTTAACATTCTTCACATTTGTAGGGTTTCTCTCCAGTATGGATGGTCTTATGTTTGGTAAATACTTTATGAGAGCAAAAGGCTTTGCCACATTCTTCACATTTGTAGAGTATCTTTCCAGTATGGCTCCTCATATGTATAGTAAATTGTTTGAGAGCAAAAGGCTTTGTGACATTCATCACATTTGTAGGGGTCTCTCCAGTATGGATGATCATGTGTCCAGCAAATCCTTTATGAGAAAGTCTTTGCCACATTCTTTCACATTTTAGGGATCCTCCCCAGTATGGATGGTCTTATGTTTAGTGAATCCGTTATGAGAGCAAAAGGCTTTGCCACATTCATCACGTTTGTAGGATTTCTCTCCACTATGGATGGTCTTGTGTCCAGCAAATCCTTTATGAGTGTGAAAAGATTTGCCACACTTTTCACATTTGTAGGGTTTCTCAATAATATGGATCTTTACATGTCAAGCAAGTAGTGGATGAGAGTGAAAGGCTTTTCCACATATTTCACATTTGTAGGGTTTGTTTCCAGTATGGATAGTCATGTGTCCAGCAAGTCCATTTTGGGAATGAAAGGTTTTGCCGCATTCTTCAGACTTGTAGGTTTCTCTCCAGTATAGATGGTCTTATGTTCAGCCAATCTGTGAGTGCAAAAAACTTTGCCACACTTTTAATATTTCTAGGGTTTCTCAACAGTATGGATTTTGACATGTTGAACAAGCATTGAATGAGAGTGAAAGGTTTTTCCACATATTTCACATTGTATGGTTTCTCACCAGTATGGATGGTCTTATGTCCAGCAAATCCTCCTCGAGAGCGAAAGGCTTTGCCACATTGTCCACATTTGTAGGGTTTCTTCCCAGTATGCACCTTGACATGTCCAGCAAGCTTTGAATGGGACCAAAAGGCCTTGCCACATTCTTCACATTTGTAAGTTTTCTCTCCAGTATGGATGGTCTGATGTTCAATAAGATTTGAGGACTGAGTAAAGCATTTTCCACATTCTGCACATTTGTAGGGTTTCTCTTCAGTATGGATCACCGTATGTTGATTTAGGTGTGAACGAAAGCGAAAGGCTTTGCCACATTCTTCACATTTGTAGGGTTTCTCTCCAGTATGGATCACCATATGTCGAGTAAGATGTGAACGCGAGCTAAAGGCTTTCCCACATTCTTCACATTTGAAGGGTTTCTCTCCAGTATGGATCACCATATGTTCAGTAAGGTGTGAACGACAGCGAAAGACTTTGCCACATTCTTCACATTTGTAGGGTTTCTCTCCAGTATGAATACTCTGATGATGAATAAGATCTGATTGCCAACAAAAGACTTTGTCACATTTTTCACATTTGTAGGGTTTCTCTCCAGTATGGATCACCGTATGTCGAGTAAGGTGTGAAGGATATTGAAAGGCTTTGCCACATTCTTCACATTTGTAGGGTTTTTCTCCAGTATGAATACTCTGATGATGAATAAGACCTGATTGCCAAAGAAAGACTTTGCCACATTTTTCACACTGGTAGCGTTTCTCTCCAGTATGGTATCTTTGATGTTGAATAAGATTTGAATGCTGATCAAAGAGTTTGTCACATACTTGACATTTGTATGGTTTCTCTCCAGTATGGATCACCATATGTCGAGTAAGGTGTGAGCGAGACTGAAAGCCTTTGCCACATTCTTCACATTTGTAGGATTTCTCTCCAGTATGGATCAACGTATGTCGAGTAAGCTGTGAAGGATATCGAAAGGCTTTGCCACATTCTTCACATTTGCAGGATTTCTCTCCATTATGAATACTCTGATGATGAATAAGACCTGATTGCCAATGAAAGACTTTGTCACATTTTTCACATTTGTAGAGTTTCTCTCCAGTGTGGATACGCTGATGTTGAATAAGACCTGAGTGCCAACCAAAGACTTTGCCACATTGTTCACATTTGTAGGTTTTCCCTCCAGTATGGATCGCCGTATGCTGAGTAAGGTGTGAACAAGAGCGAAAGACTTTGCCACATTCTTCACATTTGTAGGGTTTCTCTCCACTATGGCATCTTTGATGTTGAAGAAGATTTGAGTACTGATGAAATGCTTTGTCACATTCTTGATATTTACAGGGTGTAAGTGCAGTATGGATTCTCTGATGGTGAATGAGATGTGAATACAAAGTAAAGGCTTTATCACATTCTTCACATTTATAGAGTTTCTCTCCACTATGAATTTTCTGATGTTGTGAATGACATGAGTAATAGCTAAGGGTTTTGCCACATCTTTCACTTTTGAAAGCTTTCTCTCCCTTATCGATTCTTTCATGTCTATTTAGATAAGATGATTTCTCTCCCTTATCGATTCTTTCATGTCTATTTACATAAGATGATTTCTCTCCCTTATCGATTCTTTCATGTCTATTTAGATAAGATGATTTCCTAAAGGCTTTCTCACATATACTGTGTACATTTCCTCCAGTATTTTTTTGATGTTGACTACATTTTGAGGACCGGTTAAACATTTTGCCATATTCATGTTTGAAAGCCATTTCAGAAATATGGATACTCTGGTGGATAACAAATTTGGAATGTTGAAGAAAGACTTTACCACTCTTGTTACACTTGAAATGGTTATCTAACTGCCCTTCATCCTCATGCACACATTCCCAAGATTTTTTAAAGCAGAAGTTCTTAATGCCCAATTTTCCATATTTTCCCCATGGCACCTTTGCAAGTGAGTCTTCTATGCTCTCCTCTGGCAAAAGGCCCTCAGTGTAATGAGAAGTCACAGCTGAAAATAATGAAAATAAAAATTTATTTCATATACTAGACTCAGGTAAATATCCTTTAAAAATCAAACATAATATTATACCATGCTGAGGGCGTAAGTATGATGGCAAGTACAAATCACAGGTTTCCACTCCTTCATAAATATATGTATTTAAGAAAATACTTAGCAAATTGCCTGTGAGAGAACTCAAAAAACAGCTAAGATTTTCCAGAATCCACAATGTTAAAATGAGTTACATGAAAGAAAAAGTTTAGTAATTTTGTCACCATAATTCTTCTCCCTTTACAATACAGCATGATGCAATCAGATGGGATGTTCTAACTCTTGAATTCTTCCTCAGGGAATAAACAGAAGAGTGGAGTATGAGTCCACACTTCTGTCCTTTGAGGCTTTATGCAACGACTGGTTTCTGTCCCAACTTATGGAGAAGACACCTCCTAAGAACAGGTATGAGAATCTCCTAGAATCTGTAACTTAGTGATTGGTATTACACTCATCTAGACAAAGCAACATCATAAACATTATGATGAGTATATCTTAGAATTTGAAATACCCCAATTCAAACAAAGTATGCCAAAGTATAGAAATAATCAGGATAAATGGCTCAATTAAGGGCACAACAATAATTTGTAGAACTGCAAAATACAAAAAAGTTTGAGAAATTTTTATATGAAATGAAGAAAAATAGAAAAACCACAGCTTTATTGAACTCAAACTAGGATAAACACAAACATACAATCAGACAAGCTATTATCAAAGTTTTGTGCTGACTGTGATCCCAGTACTTAGGAGACTGAAGGGGAGTGATCATCTGAGTCAAGAAGTTTAAGATTGTAGTGACCCTTACTTGAGCCACCACACTCCTACCTGGGTGACAGAGAACATGGCTGATAAAACATAAACATAAAAAGGATTTGGAAAATATCCTTGATATTGATATTGGTCCTAGTAAATTTTTTTTATGACTAGAGGAATAAAAGTGAACATAAACAAGTTGGAGGCAAGAAACTGAAAAGCTTCTGAACACTAAAGGTAGAAGGATGAAGGCTTACAGGATAAGAGGAAACATCTGCAAAACATATACTTGATGAGATGTTAATATCCAAAATATACAAGAAAATTATACAAATCAAAGGCAAAAGCAAGAAAATGATAATCATTTGAATAAAAAATAGTCCAAAAATGAATAGTTATTTTCCAATGAGGACATACAAACTGCCAACAGGGATATGAAATGGCACTGAACATCACCAATAGAGGCAATTTCAAATAAACATAATAATGATATATTATCTCACAGCTGTTAGAATGGCTAATTTCAACCAGAAGAGAGAGAGAACTTTTGATAAGGATGTGAAGAAATAGAAATCCTATATACTCTTGGTGAGTTTAAAATTGGTAGAGTCATATAAAAATCATTATCAGTGAGGCTTGGTGGCTCAGCCTGTAATCCCAGCACTTTGGGAGGCCGAAGCGAGAGGATTGCCTGAGCCCGTGGATTCAAGACCCACCCAGACAACTTGGTGAGACCTCGTCTCCACAGTAAATCAAAAACTAACCGGGTGTGGTAGCATGTGCCTGTAGTTCCGGCTACTTGGAAGGCTGAAAAGAAAGGATCACTGGAGCCCAGTAGGTTGAGGCTGCAATGGCCGGGAGGGGCCACTGCATTCCAGTCTGGGTAAGAGTGAGACTCCAACTCAAAAAAAAAAAAAAAAAAAAACATTATCAACATTCCTTTAAAAGTAAAAACAAACTGCCACATAACATAGAAATTCCTTTTCTGGGTATATAACCAAAGGAAATAAAATTGGTATCAAAAAGAAGTATCCAACCCCTATGGGAATTGCAGCATTTGTCAAGATGGAAAAGCTTCAAAACAACCTACCTATTTGTGGAATCTGTGTTGATTAAGAAAGTAATGTCTATATATACACGCACACATATATATGTGTATATACACAATAGCATATAATTCAGCCAAAAAAATTTAAAGAATTCTGCAATTTCAACTTCATGGATTACATTGTAAGATTAACTGAAGTGAGTCAGACAGACACACACACACACACACACACACACACACACACACAAAAATACTGCTTGAGAATGGATACAGTTGCTGAAGTCTGTAATCCCATCACATTGGGAGACCGAGGTGAGAGGATTGCTTGAGCTCAGGGATTCAAGACCAGTGTGGGCACCTTGGAAAGATCTCATGTCTATAAGAAATAAAAAAATTAGCTTGGCGTGGCAGCATGTGATTACAGTTCTAGTTACTTGAAAGGCTGATATGGAAGGATTGCCTCAGTCCAGCAATGTGGCTGTGTGGTCATTAGCATGCCACTGAACTCCAACCTGGGTGACAGAGTGAGACTCCAACTCAGGAAAAAAAAATCCTGTATGATCTCACTCCTGTGGAATCAAAAAACTTTACACTCATAGAGGAAGAAAGTACAACGTGGTCACCAGGGCCTGTAGGTGGGAAAATGGAGATGTTTTTCAATGGTTACCAAATTTGAGTTATAACTGAGTTTTAGGGAACTAATGTGTACGATACTGACAGAGTTAATAATGACATCTCGTATGCTTAGAAAATTTGCTAAAATAGAAGACATTATGTGTTCTCCTTACAAAACATAAAAATGACAACTACGTAAGTTGGTTGATGTGTTCATTACTATAATTGCAATCATTACTTCACACTGTATAGTCATATCAAAATATTACATTTTATACCATATGGTTACACATTTTTATTTATGTATAAAAAATCAGATGATAATCACACATAAAATTGCGTACATATGTGTTTGTATACATAGATATATGTAGCTAGTCCTAAGCTTCATACTAAAGATAATTATAAAATAAGTGCTATTAAGACACAAGGTAACATGTGGGAGTTTAATATGTGTTTACCAATCCTCTACATGATATAATATACTTAAATATTTGGATATAAAGAAAAATTACTAGTCTCAGATCATACTGTAAAAGTAAAGCTTAAGTAAAATAACAGGATTTCTTTTTTTTTTTTTTTTTAGTTGGAGTCTCACTCTGTCACCCAGACTGGAGTGCATTGGCCGTTCCCGGCCACCGCAGCCTCAACCTGCTGGGCTCCAGCGATACTACCGCCTCAGCCTTCCAAATAGCTGGACATACAGGTGCGTGCTACCATGCCCAACTGATTTTTTTTATTTTTTGTAGAGATGAGGTCTCACTGCCCAGGTGGGTCATGAACCCATGGGTTCAGGCAATCCACTCACCTCAGCCTCCCAAAGGCATGGGATTACAGGTTGAGCCACTGAGTCTGGCATTTCTATTAAGAGAGATACTTTGTATTTAGGTAGGAATATTGAGTATGAATTTAAATAAAATCATTGGAAATCTCCCTAGTATAGAAAATCATAAATTAGAAAACATGTAACAGGTGTCCAGGGTGTTCTTAAAATTTCTCAAACAGATAACAAAATCACTGCTCTCACATACTTCCAACCATGATACAAAAAGAAAACATAAAAAAATAGTTTGACATGGATTTCCAAATAAACAAGTAAATATTTGCATGTCTCCAAAGCATCAGTAAGGTAGTCAGAACATGCAGTTCCTAACGTACCATTAAGGGACTTTGATTTCCTCTGTAAAGTTGAAAGATCGTTGAAGAAGCAGAGTTTTTGGAGAATTTCAGAATATGGAATAACAGATGTCCCTTTGTGACAGCAAGAGAAAGAATCCCAGGCTTCTAAGAAATCATTTCCATTGAAGCACACTACCTTCCCAAACCACATTTCAAGCTCTGATTCCTCAAACCTGTGTCATCTGCTTCATTCACTCCCACTTACCAGGAAGTTTGGCTAATGTGCCGTGTCTCTTCACATCCCAAGGCTCTTTCCTTTGCTCCAGACATGTGATGAGGTCTGGCTTAGAGAAAGCAAGTCCTGTTTAATTGGAAAAAAGTAACATGACTCTTGCTGGGGTTCTTTAATTACAAACCTCGTACTGTGATCAGTAGAGAACACATTCATTATACAAGATTCTAGAACATTAATCCCAAAATACTGTTTCCCAATAAAACCTTTACAACATTTAGATTGAATTTTCAATTTGTGGGTTTCTTTTTATTCTAAGTTGGAGTCTCACTCCGTCACCCAGGCTGGAGTGCAGTGGAAAGCTCATGGCCACCCCAGTGCTCACCTGTTGGGCTCAGGTAATTCTTGTTCCTCAGCCTACCAAGTAACCAGAACTACAGGTGTGCATTACCACTCCCAGATAATTTTTTGATTTAGTGTAGAGACGGGGTCTTGCCAAGTTGCCCAGGCTATTCTTGAACCCATGAGCTCTGGGAGTCCTCTCAACTCAGACTCCTAAAGTGCTGGCATTACATGGCTGAGCCACCATGCCTGGCCTTAAATTTGTGAGTTCTTAGTTCAGTACTAGTGAGTCAATAACTACTGGCAGCAATTGGAATGAGATGTGGGGAATGATATCTATGCCACTAAATTTCTGAACTTACCAATAATATAGCTAGAAGGACACTGGTCAATTTAAAATACAGAAGGCTTCATGACAAAATGAAACATGTTTTTTCTTTTTTTTTGAGTTGGAGTCTCACTCTGTCACCAAGACTGCAGTGCAGTGGCATACTCCCAGCCACTGCAACACAACCTGCTGGGATCCGGCGACCTTCTGCCTCAGCCTTCCAGGTAGCTGGAATTATAGGTGTGCGCTACCACGCCCGGCCAATTTTTGATTTATTGTAGAGACGAGGTATTGCCAAGTTGCCCAGGTGGGTCTCAAACCCGCAGGCTCAGGCAATCCACTAACCTCAGCCTCCCAAAGCACTGGGATTACAGGTTGAGCAACCAAGCCCGACTATGAAACATCTTTAATTTTTTTCTTTTCTATGTTCACATATCACCAACTTTTCTTTGATAGAAGTAATCTGAAGCTCATTCATGCAAAGCAGAAATTCCCGGAAAACATTCTACAAAGGAAGGACATAAAACCCTTACTATGAAATAGGGATTGTGTGTTGAGAGTTTCCTCACCTAGGAAAACCAGGTTTCTGTGGTTCTCTAACATCACAGTCCAGTACAATATTCGCTGAGAGCAGTCCAGGCATTCCCCACTCTTCTGGAGAGAATTCTATGGCCACATCCTTGAATGTCAACAGCCCCTGAAAACAACAACACATATTAACCAAGTCTCCATGGTCTCTAGGTAAAGCAAGAGTGAAGAGAAGAGTGTCCAGCTGACATGATAACTATTATTATGTAATAAATTTGTGACACAGAAATATCCTCTAATGCATTAAGTGTGGGAAAAAAAGATAAAATAAAATCCACTCAGCCAGTGTAGAAACTCTATTTTTGTGAGTGATACAGCATAAATTTGAACACCAACACAGGCATGTACATTTTTAATTGCTATGTTTATATCACACAGAATATGTTACATGTACGGCTCAGATAGAAAACTCCTAGTGAATCAGAAGGTCCTCGTCAAGTTTTAATTTGAACAATGAATTGAATATCTTGTTAAAATGCAAATTCTGATTCAGAATACATGAATTTAGCCTGAGGTTCTGCATTTTGTTTTCAGATGGTGTCTCTCATTCTTATCCATGCTAGGGTGCAGTGGCACAATCACAGCTTATTATAACCTCAATCTCCTGGGCTGAAAGAATGCATCCTCCATAGCATCCCAAATAGTTGGTATATTGGTATCAGATGTCAAGGCACACAGTTGGAACACAACATCCATGCTGAGATCTTTTGGCCAAAAGTTATAGTAATTTATTATCAGTTTTTGAGTGAAGTCTCACTCTTGTCACCCAGGCCAGAGTGCAGTGGAATGCTCATGGTCATGGCAGCCTTGACCTGCTGGACTTAGGAAATCCTTCTGCCTCAGCCTTCTAAGTTTCTAGAACTACAGGCGCATGCAACCATGCCTGCTAGTTTTTGTAATTTACTGTAGATACGAGGTCTCACCAAATGCCCAAACTGTTCTCAAAGCACAGGCTCAGGCATTTTTGTTGCCTCAGTCTCCCAAAGTGCTGGGATTATAGACTGAGCCACCACACCCATCCACTATAGTAATTTATGATTTCAATTTAATAACAAGGAAACGTGTTAGGCAGAAATCAGCCTACAGGTATCTTCCATGGCATGTAATCTCTGAAAGTGTATTAATATTTTTAGTTTTTGGCATCGTAGAGAGCAAATGTCTTCTAATTATTCTTTATTTTTTATTTTTTGAGTTGGAGTCTCACTCTGTCACCCAGACTGGAGTGCAGTGGCCACTCCCAGCCACTGTAGCCTCGGCCTGCTGGGCTCCGGTGATCCTTCCACCTCAGCCTTCCACGTAGCTGGAACTACAGGCATGCACTAACCACACCCAGCTAATTTTTTGATTTATTGTAGAGATGAGTCTCACCTGCCCAGGCGGGTCTCGAACCCATGGGCTCAGGCAGTCCACTCACCTCAGCCTCCCAAAGGCACAGGATTACAGGTTGAGCCACTGAGCCTGGCTTCTAATTATTCTTTAATCAGACTTTTCTGAGTTATTTTGGGCAGTAACTGCCATTCTGTTTAAATGTGCATTCTTGTTTTTTGAGTTGGAGTCTCACTCTGTCTCCCAGAGTGGAGTGCAGTGGCCGGGAGCATCCACTGTGGCCTCAACCTGCTGTGCTCCAGTGATCCTACCACCTCAGCCTTCCAAGTAGCTGGAACTACAGGTGCACACTACCATGCCCGGCTAATTATTTGATTTATTGTAGAGATGAGGTCTCACCAAGTTGTCCAGGTGGGTCTTGACCCGACGGGCTCAGGCAATCCACTCACCTCGGCCTTCAAAGCACTGAGATTACAGGCTGAGCCACAGAGCCTGACTTAAATGTACATTTTTTAAACCATATTCTTCATGGAGCTGATGGAGCATCTAGACAGAACCTTAACATTGTATGTTCTGGCTAGGAGCAGAGACTCGTGCCTATAAATCCCAGCACTTTGCCAATCCATGGCAAGAGAATTTCCTGAGCCCTTGTGTGTGAGACCAGCCTGGGTAACTTGGCAAGACCTCATCTCTACAATAAATAAAAAAATTAACTGGGCTGTGGTGGCCAGGAGTGTGCCAGTGCACTTCATTCTGGACAACAGAGGGAGACTACAACTAAAAAAAAAAAAAAAAAGCAATGCCCCGGTGGAGAAGCTGAGGTCAACATCAGATTTGAAATATTTAAGGTGGATACAAAACTATCTCAGCAATGCAGACAATAAAGTGTGTGGTTGTGGGTGATGGTGCTGTTGGTAAAAAATGCCTCCTGATATCCTATACAACAAACAAATTTCCATCTGAATATGTACCAACTGTTTTTGACAACTATGCAGTCACAGTTATGATTGGTGGAGAGCCATATACTCTTGGACTTTTTTTTTCTTGCAGGGCAAGAGGATTATGACAGATTACGACTGCTGAGTTATCCACAAACATGTATTTCTAGTCTGTTTTTCAGTGGTCTCCATCCTCATTTGAAAATGTGAAAGAAAAGTGGGTGCCTGAGATAACTCATCACTGTCCAAAGACTCCTTCCTTGCTTATCAGGACCCAAATTGATCTCAGAGATGACCCCTCTACTATTGAAAAACTTGCCAAGAACAAACAGAAGCCTATTACTCCAGAGACTGCTGAAAAGCTGGCCCGTGACCTGAAGGCTGTCAAGTATGTGGAGTGTTCTGCACTCACACAGAAAGGCCTAAAGAATGTATTTGGCAAAGCAATATTGGCTGCCCTGGAGCCTCCCGAACCGAAGAAGAGCCGCAGGTGTGTGCTGCTATGAGCATCTCTCCAGTGCCCTTTCTGCACAGCTGGTGTTGGCATCATACTAAAAGCAATGTTTAAATCAAACTAAAGATTAAAAATTAAAATTCATTTTTGCAAATGCCCTGCACCTCCCCACATGCACTCATGTGAGACAAGGCCCATAGGTATGGCCCCCCTTCCCCCTCCCAGTACTAGTTAATTTTGAGGAATTGTGTATTGTCAGAAAAGTGATCAGTACTAGTTTTTGTTTTGTTGTTTCAAAAAAAAATTTTTTTTTGTTTGTTTAAAAGCAAGGCATGCTTGTAATGACTCTGTAACAGACTAATTCAAATTGTTGAAGCTGCTCCCTGGTGCCACTCTGGAGAGTAATCTGGGACATCTTAGTGTTTTGTTTTATTTTATTTTTCTTTTTTGGGGGGGAGTGTGTGTGGGGTTTGTTTTTTAGTCTTGTTTTTTTAATTAATTAACCAGTGGACAGCCCTCGAGGGGAGGATGGATTGATTTCACATTCCACTTCCTAGATCTAGTTTAGAAAACATGTTCCCCATCTGGTACTCTTAGGAAGGAGTAGAGTAAATGCCTCATTTAATAACATACTCCTTTTTGAAAGTTGCCTTTTCTCTCCACCCTTGAGTAGATCCAGTATTTGATGAAACTCATGAAAGTGGGTGAAACCTGTCTTGCCCCTCCTCTTTTCTAGGATGCACTATACATGTGACTGTGACTTTCAAGGAAATTGGCTTGCCATTTGCTGTTTTTTTTGTGGGGGGGGAAGTTAATTTCTCACTTCTTTCACTGATAAATGAAGAAAAGTATTGCACCTTTGGAATACACCAAATGGATTGAGTTCGTAATTAAAAAAAAATGTTTTTCCTGTCAGTCATTGTCTTACATACTTAGCATAGATGTGCAACTCAACAGTATGTGATATGGTGTTCCTAGAACACAGCTGAAAACCTGGTATGGAGAGGTAATATGAGGGGCGGTGCTAGAAGACACCTGTCTATGGAATGATTCACATCCTCTCAGTTATGAGGATGGAGGCCTGCTTCATTAAGAAGCTGGGGGTGGGGTGGGGAGAACACTTAACAACATGGGGACCAGTCAGGGGAATCCCCTTATTTCTGTTTTGCTGATGAGGAACCCTAGAGCAGCCAGATGAGGCTCTCTAGTTTAATAAAAATCATGGAAAGAGTCTTAAGAAGACTCTTCATAAGTGCTAATAGGGATTTTATCAGCTTATTTTGGTTGCAGTTTCCAATTTTCAAAAATGCTTAGGTAATCTTTTCCACCTTCCCCAAATCCTAATTCTTGTAGATTCATTAGCATTGAACCAATGCTTTCTCTTGTCTCAATTCTTTGTATATGCATTCTTTTCAGATGTATTAAACAAACAAAAACCCTTCACAAGCCAAAAAAAAAAAAAATCACATGTTTCTATCCTTCATTAGAATCTGAGGATCTACCCAATCTTCAGTGGGATTCTTGGTTACTATGCCTTCCCATGACTCCCAGTAACAAGGGAACATTTTTAATACTGCAGGTCATACATTCATGGTGAGAACAGTTTATGACAACTAAGCAGTATGGTTGAAGAGAACGGAAGAGGCTATGTAGGAAGCAGTGTTCCACAGACCCATTGAATATCACAGGAAGAACAAAAATCGTTGAAACAAACTCATTAGGCAGGACCATCACAAGGAGAGCAGGAAGATTTAAGTTTTACACACATGACATTCCTTCTGATCTGAAGCACATTTACCTTAGAAGCAGTCATTTTTTCTTTTTCCTCCTATTTCTCTGGGATTTCTTCTCAGGTGAGATTACCTAATCAAGTCACACCTACATTTTGAAAATATGCCTTATTTCAAAATTAAATGGAATGTATTTATTTTTTGTCAGAGTCTTACCACCCTCTTGGGAGCCCCTCACTTGCTCTCCTGTGTTCCTGAAGTTCTCTTTGATTTGTGGATTTTCCCATCATCTCCCTGAGGTGGGTCTACTTTGTCCTTTGGGATAGTTTTCCTTCTTTACGAATGCAAGATAATCCAGAGGCCAGACATCAATTCTGCCTTTGCCCCTCAAGAACAGTGATGTGTCTACAAGTGCACAGAAACCAGTTGCCAGACTAAAGTAAATTTCTTGAGAGTTACTAATTTAATAAGATAAAACTTAGACCTAATCAATCCAAAATGGGAGAGTCAACTCTCAAAATTTGACATAACTCCATTTTAGTCAGGTGTGGGGGGATCTCTGGCCTCTTTGTGTGTTTGCATGCAGCTAAAATAATTTTGAAATGCTGACAAGATAAGGTTGGCACCAGTATGCACTGTCTAGACTAACTCAGGGAAAGTGGGAGGAGTGCACTAACTCTGTTTTGTTTGATAAAGGAACAAGGGGACTGTGAACCAAGGACAAAGAGAATTCACCACTTTCCAGACTCCTCTCATCGCCCAGATGTCTGCAAGTCTAAGCCACCTCTTGATCTTAGCCCCTCTGTCCCACAGCTGGATAAAAGTTTTTTTTAAAAAACCCACACAAACAAGGAGAGGTCTTTACGATGGCGTCCCCTCATTTTCTTGGTTTTAATGGCCTTACTAAATAAAGTCACCACCCCTGCTCCAACCCAGAACCAGATTTGGACCTGGTGACACAAATGGCCAATGACACCAATGACAGACCCTGGAGATTTCCACATAGATAATTCAGATATGGCCACTGCAGGACTGCAATCCAACAACACCTGCCCATGCCCGGCTTCCCCATGCCTCTTCTCAAAGTCTTTTTCCCCAGGCCCTCCGGGATCCCACACCACGAGTCCTGACTGGGGTTTCGGAATCAAGAACCGCTGTTGGCCCAAGAGGCCTCCTGAATGCTGTGATGGAGCCACCGTTTAACTCTTGGGAGGAGAGAAGGAGTGAGCCAGGATCACAGCCTCCTCTTCCCCCCACCAGCCCCCCACGCATGTCAGATCCTCTCCATTACCCTCACGGGTTCCGCACACTTGGAGGGGGTGGCTACAAGGAGAGTGCTCAGCAGTCGATGTCGCTGCATGGTCAAGACCACAGGTTGCGGCCCAGGACCACCTATACCAAGGGGACCAGGCCTCACCACCGGCGCGGACAGGTCCAGGCTCAGAGCTGACCGAGAGTCCAGTCCCTAAAAAGCCGAGCCATCTGGGTCCATCCCCACTCCCCCTCTCGGGAAACCTCTCCACACACTCACCACCTCCCACCTTCCGAGGGTCTCAGTGTCCCCCCTATGAATCTCCCAGGACCTGCATGTCACAGGATCGCAGGGCAACACAGGCTAAGATGAAGATAAGGGAGGCCGATGAAGGAAACTAAGACCTGGTAAGAGCCCGGAAGCTGCCCCCTCCCCTCCGGCTCCTGTCGGATTGGCCAGTCCCAACCCCAGCATCCGTTCATTGGATAAAATTCCAGGCCATCTGGTCTTGAGGGACAGAACATGCGATCGGACGCGGGCTGCATGAGGCAAGAAAATGTTGACATTTTCCCAGCTCCAGACCTGGTATGGAGATGTGAGGCTGAGGGCCCCTTGCAGGGTTTTCTGGGAACCTTGGCGTCTACATGGCTCCCAGTCGGTGAGCTGCGGAGCTGCAGGACTACAATCTCAGTGTGTCCCAGGAAGAGGCGGTGTCCACCTACGGTCCAGCGACCCACCAACCAGGAACGACAAAAACTCCCATCATGCCCCAAGGGGCCCACATGTCTCTTCCCCCGCCCCTTCGGGCCCAGACTCCGGGACAAGGTGAAACCTAAAGGTATTTTTGCCTATAAAGTCCTTCTCCTTTTGCATTTCCTGTCAATCAAGACCGCAAAGGGGGGGGCCTGAAGGTTTTTCCAATCAATGGATGCTGAGGTCTGAAATGGTCAATCAGACTAGAGCTGGACGTTAGAGGGTGGCTTTTGGGCTCTGGTCGGGGCTTTATCTCCTGCGCCAGCGCAGAGTCGGGTTGTCCTCTCTGCAGTATCCTGCACCTTGGTACCCATGTGTGTCTTTGCTTCAACCTCTGTCGCCTTGTGATAGGCAGGACGTGGAAGCCCTTGGTGAAGCTGCCGGGACACCCAGAAGCTGGAAGAAGGTGAGTACGCCGGGGGGGTCCCGAGAGGGGAAGTGGAAGGACTCGGATGACTCGGCTGTGGCGGGCCCAGCGTCCGCCTCAGCTGACAGTGAACACGTCCCCACCAGCAGCTGGACCTGGTGCCCTGGGTGTACGTGAGGCTAGGCTGGGACCCTGGGGATTTGTCCCATCTGAGACTTCACCAGCTGAGCCCTCTTCGAACAGCCCCTTGTTCCACGTGTTCAGGACCCGAAAGAGTGGGAGGGAGGATGCTACTGGCAGGGGGGGCCCACGGAGGGAGGGTCTGCTTTCTCCACTCCAAGGTTACATCACAAGTTGGGGAAAAAATGTCTCTTTATAGCTGGGAAATCAATACATTTCCACCAGAAACTGTGAAAAATTTAATGGTTGAATTTCACAGGTGTATGAAAGCATCCATTACATTTTTTTTTTTTTGAGTCAATCTCACTCTGTCACCCAGGCAGGATTTCAGGGCAACCACACGGCCAATCCAGAATCAACGGCTGGGCTGTGGTGATATTCTGCATCAGTCTTCCAAGTAGCTCAAATTATAGGCACGGATACCACACCCAGCTAATTTTATTTATTGTAGAGAGGAGGTCTCACCAGGGTACCTGGACTGGTCTTGAACATGCAGGTTCAGGTGATCTACTCACCGGGCCCTCCTGAGCCTAGCTGATAATACTTTCAATAAATTCTTTTTTAATGCTGAGTTTAGTAAAAAATATAACTCTCCATGGACCAAGAAAGAATTTAGCCATATGAATTGCTTCACTTTCCTGTTACTTGGGTAAATAATGAGTAGATCTGGGGAAATGCACTGTTAGATAACGGGTTTACCACCATATTATAAAGCCACTACAAAAAACAGATCAAGTGGTCAATGTCCCTACCCCCCAGAAACTTCCAACTGTTGTAAAAGGGTAAATGGTAGAATCAGCACCATGTGGTCAGACAGAGAAGGGAGGTGTCCACGGTAACTGAATTTTTGTCATTGTGAGTTCTGATGTTACTGCTTAAGAGAGCATTCACATACAGAATTTTTCCCTGTTTTATTATTATATCTGTTGGTTTGTCATTGTTAAAAATAACCATATAGGTTTTCTTGTCTGTTTTTTTTTCTGTTGTGCCTAGCATGGAGTGCAGTGGGACACTCATGGCCACCGCAGCCTTCACCTGCTGGCCACAGGCAATACTTCCACATCAAACTTCAGGCATGTGCCATCATGCCCAGCTAATTGCTTGATTTATTGCTGAAATGGGTTTGCCAAATTGCCGAGGCTGGTCTGGGACCCTTGGGCTCAGGCAATCCTCTCACCTCATCTCCCAAACTTGGAGTTACAGGTGTGAGCCATGGCACCCAGCTATCTCCCATGTGATCCAAACATGGTGACATTACCATGCTGAGGGTTGCCAGATTTGTTCGTGACAAGTTGAATTCAGGAGGGACTTCAACTGTCCTGCTCTACTTGGTTTGGTTAGGCAAGTTAGCCAGTGGGGCCATATATTCATTGCTGTAGCAGAAATTGCCAGTGTTTCTGGCAGGGGAGGGCACTTGGGGGAAGGAAAGAATTAACTCAGACTTTGCACTCCTTGCAAGAGCTCACTGTTTTTGAATCTGTCTCCTGTGACAAAAGACAAAGAAAGGTAGACTTTATTGCTCTTTCTAGACCCTCCTGCCTGTGGGTGTGGTGGTAGCAGGGAAATGATTGTGCTTATGCAAAAGGCATATGCTGGCTGCACAACATAGCTTATGCCAGGAATCCTATCACTTATGGAGGCTGAGGTGACGGGATTGCTTGAGGCCGGAGTTTGAGACCAATCTCTACAATATAGCATATTCATGTCACCATAAAAATAATTAAAGAAAAATCAGCCAGGAGTATTAGCAAAGGCCTGTAGTTCCAGTTTCTTTGGAGGTTGAGATGGAAGGATTACCTGAGCCTGGGAGTTCAAGGCTGTGGTGAGTAATGATGGTGCCACTTCACCATCATTTTCACAGAGTGAGACTCTAATTAAAAATAAACATGTTCAGTTTAATTTTAAAATAAATAAAGGCATTTTTTCAACATGTAGTTGTGACTTGTCCAGATCATCTCCCCTAAAAAGAAATCCCAGAAGGCCAGGCTGGGTGACTCAGGCTGTAATCTGAGCTTTTTGGGAGGCCAAGGAGAGAGGATGGCCTGAGTCCATGGGTTCAAAACCACCCCGGGCAACTTGGCAAGACCGCTTCACTACAATACATAAAAAATTGGCCAAGCATAGTTCAGCCTGTAGTTATGGTTACTTGGAAGACTGAGGCAGATTGCCTGAGCTCAGCAGGTCATTGTTGGGGTGGCTGTGAACATGTCACTGCACTCCAACCTGGGCAAAGGAGTGAGATTCTGACTAAAAAAAAAAAAAAAAAAAAAAATTCTAGAGAAGGTAGAGGAAAAGGAAAAATTTACCTGGTTCTCAAGTAAATGTGTCCCTGGTCAGAAGGACTGTCATTTTTAAAACTCGTAAACTTCACTGCTACTTGATGGTCTTGTCTGATGAGTATTTTTCCACTATTTTTGTTCTTCCTGACATTCAAGGACTTTGAAGGACGTGTCCCCCTACATACCAGAGGCTCCACTCTTCTCAGCATCCATGTTGCCTAGTTGCCATGAACTGTTCTCACCAAAAATGTATGACCTACAGTATTAAAAAGTTCCCTTGTGGTTGGGGAACATGGAAAGGTGTGAATATCCAAGCTTCCCATTGGAAACGGGGTAGATCCTCAGATACAAGCGAAGGATGGGAATGTGAATGATTAAGATTTCACAGGATGCCAGGCTCGGTGGCTCAGCCTATAATCACAGTATTTTGGGGAGGCTGAGATGAGTGGAATGGCTGAGCCCAGGGGTTCGAGAACTGCTTGGGCAACTTGGCGAGACCTCATCTCTACAATAAATAAAAAAATTTGGGCCCTGGCATGGTAGCGCGTGCCTGTAGTTCCAGCTATTTGGGAATGCTGAGGTAAAAGGATCACCGGAGCCCAGCAGGTTGAGGCTGCACTGGCCAGGAGTGGCCCCTGCCCTCCAGACTGGGTGACAGAGTGAGACTCCAACTCAATATATATATATATATATATATATATATAACACAATATATATACAAATTTTATATAAAAAAATATTATAAAATTAAAATATATAAAAAATATATATTATACAATAATATAAAATAAAAAAAAATAAAAAAGATTTCACATGATGCTTCATCAACTCCATGGAAAAACAGGATGTCAGTTACTGCCCAGAACAACACAAAAATAACTAAGTATTATTAGAAGAGAGTTGCTTTTTAGGATGCTAAAAACAAAAAATATAAATAGTTTTTGAGATTACAGCCCATGGGAGATACCTGTACATGGATTTCTGCCTAAGACATGTTTCTTTATTATGAGATGGATATTAAAAATACTATTTTGGGGGCTTAAAATCTCAGCATGTATTTTGTGTTGCCCCTGTGTGCCTTGGTACCTGATACCAATTTGTCCCAGCACCCTTCAAGGACAGGAGTTTGAGGCTGCAGTGAGCTGTGAATATGCCACTGCACCCCCACATGGAAAGAATGAGCCCCCCAACTGAAAAAAAAATGCTGAAGCTCAGGAAAATTTCCCCAATCTCTTGAATCAGAATTTGCTTTTTAAAGAAGATATTCAGTTCATTTTGTACACATTAAAACTTGATAAGGACTTTCCAACCGGCAATGAATTTATCTTCTGAACAGTATATGCAACTATTCTGTATGATGGAAATATAGCACTCAAAATTGTACATGCCTGTGTTGATGCCCAAATTTATGCTATATCATTCAGAAAAATAGTGTGCACACTGGCTGAGTGGATTTCATTTCTTTTTTTTTCTCAGCCCTTTTTTTTTGAGTTGGGTGTCTCACTCTTGTCACCCAGACTGGAGTGGAGTGGAACACTGCTGGCTACCTCAGCCTAGATCCTTCCACCTCAGTCTTCCAAGCAGGTAAATCTACAGGCATGCGCTACCATGCCTAGCTAATTTTTTTATTTTTATTGTAGAGATGAGGTCTCACCAAGTTCCCCAGGCAGGTCTCGAACCCGCAGGCTTAGGCAATCCACTCACCTCAGCATCCAATGCACGGGATTATAGGCCTAGCCACCGAGCCCAGCTTTTTCTCAGACTTAATGTATTGGAAAACATTTCTGTGTTACAAATTATCTTATTGCATAATTCTAGTTGTCAGCTGGATCTTGGCAAATTTTTTTTTGATTTATTGTAGAGATTAGGTCTCACCAAGTTGCCCCGGCCAGTCTCGTATGCATGGGCTTCACCCTCTCACCTCAGCCTCCCAAAGTGCTGGGATTATAGGTAGGGGCCACAGTACCCAACCTTAGATATTTAAATTTTTCCAGACATCTATCTATATCTTGCTTGAAGTTTTAAAATAACTTTCAACCTATATTGATAAAATACATTTTATGGTAATCCCTGGAGCTAAAATAATTCTTTTTTGTTAAAGGGAAAAAAACCCCAGGTGGAGAGGCACTACAGACAAGCCTGAATCAAGTCAGGCCTTTCTATGACTTGGATGCCCTCTTTTGCAGTCCTGCTAACTGAAGTGCCTGGTGACTACACTCTTAGGAGACACTGAACTTGCTCTCCCGTGTGCCTAAGAGGCTTCATGTGGGTTCTTACTCCTTCTCACTAGGGAAATTTTTTATAATTTGGGGTTTTTTTTTAAACCTTTCACAAGTGAAACTTAATCCAGAATGAAAGTAGGGACTCCAAGAAACTTAGAATAAACTTAGTTCACATTTTGCCTCAGCATCGCCATTTTGCCCTAGACTGACATGCTTTGAATCAAGCATAGGTTAGATATAGTTAATTTCCAATAAACAGGTTTTAGGAAGCATTAAGACATTTTAAGATTACATTTTTCTGCAGGCCAATAGGCAGCCTACCTCATTCCCCTCAATAAATCTCCACGAGATGCAAAACCAGAGCAACCCAACAACCCAACTTTTAAACTCAAGGTTTACATACTAATTTCTAGGAAATTTTCAGGTTCCTTGTAAAGGGGGGAATCAAAAGATCACCTCTTGGCTGGCTGAAGCCATAGAAATTATAAGAAGACCACATTTTGTCAAGGAGTTCTGTAGATTTCAAACATCTCACAAGTCTCATGTTGGAAAACCCCTTCCCCTTGACTCCTACCATCTAGCCCATCACCTGAGGGCATGAGATGCTAATGTCTGGCAGCCAGCAAAATATAAAACTCATGTGGCTACAGTCTACATCAAAGCCCCATGGCTCTGGACAGTTTTGTATGCTAAAACTCTCTTTTCCCAAAGACCTTAAAAAAACCCTCAATTCTTGGCCTTCCACACCTCGCTTGTCTCTGTCTGCCCTCTTTGCAATGTGTGAAAAGTGTTATTATACTTTACTTCTTTCTACTTTCTTTTTTGTTGCAATCTTGCATTTTTCCCCATGAAAAATGGTCCAACTCACCACAGTTTATGCTTTCACAGAGGACAGGAATCATTTCTTTTACCCTCAATACCAGCAATGCATGGAAAATGCAAGGAAAGCACTTACCTAATCAACTTAAATGTGTTTCCTATAAATTTTTATCTTGGAAGAAGAGAAATCTTAGACTAAAACAACAGCGAATGTAACCATGAAATGTCAAAATAAGGCAGGGTAGCTAGCACATCGATAGATAAATTTCCCATAGGCTGCTTTTAGGAAGCATTCAGACATTTTAAAATTGCATTTCACTGTAGACCAATTTGGCAGCCTTTCCCACTTTTTGGCAAATCAAAAGAAAACCTCATAAGATGTAAGAAAAGGACAACCCATAAAATAATCACTAAGAATCTTTCAGGATGGGTGTGGTGGCTCACACCCATGATCCCAGCACTCTGGGGGGAGGAGATGACAGGATTTCCTTATATATAATTTTCCCCACCAGCCACAGCAACTTGGTGAGCTCTTGTCTCTCCAATAAATAAAAAGATTGGCCAGGCATGGTGGTGCACACTTGTGGTTCCATCTGCTTGGAAGGCTGAAGTGGAAGGTTCGCAAGTAGGCAAAGGGGGTGGTGGCCATGAGTGAGCCATTGGTCTACAGTCAGGGGAAACAGTGAGACTCCTACTAAGAAAAACAAAAGCTGGTCTCTAACTCAAGCTATAATTCCAGCACTTTGGAGAAAAAGGTGAGAGGATTGCGTGAACCTGTGGGTTCAGGAAAACCCAGGCAATTTGGCGAGACCTCATCTCTACAATAAATAAAAAACTAGCCAGGATGGTAGCACATGTCTGTAGTTCACACAACACAGGAGGTGGCCACAAAATTTTTGATTAATACATTATGTGACAGAGTGAGATTCCAAGTAAAAAAAATATATATACTCAAATGTTTTGTCACATAAAAAAGATCTGAGTACTCACTCTTAAGTGGACCCTGAACAATTATCAGAACACTCTAAGAAAGTGATTGGCAGTAGTGGGGCACTGCCATGGTGGGGGGTATAACATCAGTAAGGGTCCCCAAGCTTTACATGGACAATGACTGCTTATGACCTAACCCTGAATTGTACCCTACCTTTTTTTTATTTTATTTTTTTTAGGGTGTCTCTCTGTGTTGCCCAAAAAGGAGTGTAGTGCCACACTCCTGACTACCGCAGCCTCACTCTGCTGGGCTCTGGTGATCCTTCCATCTCAGCCTTCCAAGTAGCCAGAACAACAGGTATGCACTACCACGCCTGGCTAATTTTTTATTTTTTTGTAGAGATGAGGTCTCGTCAAGTCTTGAACCTGTGGCCTAAGGCAATTCTCTCCCCTCAGCCTCCCAAAGTGCTGAGATTACAGGCTGTGCCACCGAGCTCAGCCATACCTTACATTTAAAATAAAAATAATAGAAAAAAAGAAAGAGAAAACCATAGAAACCCGGTGTCCATGGATGAGGAACATATCAATGCACAATTTCTATTCCATATTAAGGATTTCAAGTCATTTCTCTGGAGAAAAAATCACATTTGAATAGAAATGTAAAAATTTGTAGAAACATTGTGTCAGCAAGTTGCAACATAACATCATGATCAAGCTCCCTTTATGTCACGAACGCTTAGGAGAGTTAGCATTTGGGGAAACCAACAATACAATTAGTCACATTAATAAAATCAATGAGAAAGACATATAATCTGGTTAATAGATTAAAAAGATATTGTGAAATTTACAAAAAAATTTACATTTAAAGATCAAATTATAAAGAAGTGTAAAATATTTCTGAAACATGAAAAATGGTAGAAATGTAAAATAATGAACATACATTATTGGGAAGAAAGATTAAATGATATCACTTAGTCAATAATCCTCTAATCAGTTTATCAATTGATTTTCATACTGATATACAAACAGCTGTTTGTTTTCTGAAGAAAACAAATTTTTTTCAAACAATATTTAAATTGGAAAAACATAAAAAGTTTGAAAGAGCTATCATCCATAATAAGGACTTTAAAAGTAAAGCAGTGTGATAGTGACTTTAAAAAAAAACTGAGAGTGGAATACTGCTGGGGGGGTGTGGGACAGACCTCATCAACAAGCGTACCTGCATAAGGACATTGTATACATAGCCCTGAATTGTTCCCCCTCTTAAAAAAAATGAAGACTGAATAACCATGGGAACAACACAGTTTTAAAGTAGAATAAGATATACATGAAGGCTGGGCATGGTGGCCCTTGCCTATAATCACAAAACTTTGAAAGAAAGAGGTGAGAAGATTGATTGCCTGAGTCCATAGGTTTGAGAACAGCTTGGACAACTTGACAAGACCTCATCTCTACAATAAATCAAAAAGGTAGCCGAGCATAGTGGTGTGTGCTGATAGTTCCAGCTACTTGAAAGGTTGAGGTGGAGGGATCACCTGAGCCCAGCAGGTCTAGGCTATGGGGGTGGAGGATGCTACTGCACTCTAGCCTGGGTGACAGAGTGAGACTCCAATTTTAAAAAAAAAAAAAGAGTATCAGTCAAAGTTTGCACGTTCCAAAATCATGACATTCCATAGGAAAAGAGACACCGCCTCTGACGTGGAACACATTTACCTGATAGCCAGCCATTTTTGCCTCGACTTTCTCCAGCATTTCTTTTCAGATGAGATTATCTGGACAAGTCACATCTACATGTTGAAGATATGCCTTTATTTTTTAAAAAATTTAAAATTTAAAAGTGTTTTATGAGTCTGAGTATCACTCCGTAAACCAGGCAGGCGTGAAGTGTCTCCACAGAGCTTATCACCATCTTGACTTCCTGAGCTCAGCAGATTCTTCCTTCTCAGGCTCCCAAGAATCTGAAATTACAGGCATGTGTGACCACTCTTGGCTAAATTGTTTCAGCTTTTATAGCTATATAGATGTGCTGTGTTGTCCAGCTGAGCCTCAAATTTCTGGAGTCAAGCAGTCCTCTCCCCTCTCTCTCCCCCACCACTGACCTGGATAAAAACTCAAAAAAGTACACAAACCCCAAGAGGGTTCTTGGTCGCTCATCTTCTCAGTTTTAATTGTCCCCTAAATAAAGTCATAGCCCCCGTTCCAACTTCTTGTCTTGACTTCGGCTGTCCCACCAGGCAGAACCAGGTTTGGACCTGGTGACAAACTGCCAATGACCCTTGAAAGGACAGACCAAGAGTGGGAAGACATTTTTCATCTTGTTCTGAAACCCTGATAAATGATGAGAAAGTAGAAGCTATACTTTTGGAGAAAGGTACACCTTAGGTATAATTAACTTTGCCGGCTTTGTCTTTCCAGAAACAGACTTGCAGGTACCTGAGGTATATCATAGTGGCAATCAAGCTTGCCTAGAGTAAGGGGAATTTACAAGACCTAAGACATCATGCATTGGGCAAGGACTGTAAAGTCATAAAACTTGTAATTACAAAAGTTATAACTGCTCAGAGGGAGAGCAGATGGGGGTTTGATTTTCCAGGAAATTGGGCACTATCTACAGGAAGCCAAGGATCCCCCAAAGCTACTCACCGGGACTGCCTAGGAGTTAACCCTCCACTAGCTCTAAGGTATGTCATTTGGGAAGGTGCAGGAAAATTAGAATCCTTGTCACTCCTTCCCCCAGGGATATGGTAATATGACAGACATTAATAGGTCTCTGTGTCACAGGATCTCCAAGACATCCACAGGTGGTCGACAAGGAAGTCAGGCATTCACGTGCAACATCTCCAAGACAAGGATGTAAGCCAGGACTCTGGGGACTACAATGCCACACTCACCTAGAGTGTAGGCCCACTCCCTGTCTGTGAGGGGGGGAGTTTTTTTTAAATAAGTCTTTTCTTCTCTCACCTCTGTGTGTTGCAATTCTTGCAATTTACTCAGATCTCTGGGTTCCCCTACTCCATCCATTTTCCCTCACCCTGTCCAGTACCTTAACAACCGTGATGACTTGGGCTAGGGGTTTCCACCTGGATATCCCCGATCAGACCACTGTGCGGCTCTCACCCACCCGGGACCTGCCCGTAGCCAGCTTCCCCCTGCCTCTTCTCCAAGCCTTTACCCCAGGCTTTATGGAGACCCAACCACAAGCCCTGACTAGGACTTAGGGATTCACGATCCGCTTTTGGGCCCCTGGGAACTCCTTAACACTGTGCTGGAGCATCCGTTTACCTTCTAGAAGGAGAGAGGACCAGGGCCGGACCACAGCCCCTTCCCCCCGGGGCCCCCATGCCTGTCAGACCCCCACGACAATCTGGGGCCCACACGTACGCAGCGCAGGTTTCCTGGAGAAGCCTCCAACAGGGCGAGATCGCCATGGGGACAGGACCCTGGGACCGAACCAGACCCACTCTGTGAAGAGGGGACCCGGTCTGAGTCGCCGGCGGGCACAGGTTCAGGATCAGAACTGAGGGGGAGGTCGGTCTGCCACAGCCGGGGCATCCGTGTCCATCCCCCCTCTCGCTCTCGCATCCACACCCACACTCACCATCTCCCGGCTTCTGGGTGTCCAGCATCTTCCTTACTGACTCCCGGACCTGCATTTCACAGGGAGAAAAGGAAAAGCAAAGACAGGGCTCTTTCCGAGATACTGCAGCACTTCCGCAGGGCCCCGAAAAAAAAAAAAACCCGTCAGAGCCGAAGCCACCACCCCACTTTAACCTCCTTTCTGATTGGACGGTTTTTAAAATAGCATCCGCTGATTGGATAAGGTGACAGTCCACCACCCTTCTGATCTTGAATGACAGCAGATGTGATCCAATGGGGCTGAAGGTAGAAGGAAAAAGAAAGGCACATTCCTGCTTGTAGCATTTTGAGGTTGAGCTGCCAGCCTGCACCGGAAGTTGGGAGGAGGAGCAGGGTGTGGCATGCATCGTGGAGCATGCTGGGAACTGTGGTACAAGAATGAGGCCTGGTGGCTCGATCGCTGGGCTGCAGGACTCCGTCCCAGTCTGCGGAGGCAGCAAAACACTTCAACATACACTGTGAGTAGTTTCAAGGGGGTCCACATTTTTACCCTGCTGGGGAAATCCACATCCGCCAGTGACATGTAGGACAAACTGGCCATTGCCACACCCCGGGACCAAAGAAACAAGCCCCCTGAAAGAAGAGTAAAAAGTAAAAAGGGATTAAATATATGAATAAATTAATAAATTAGAACTAAAAAGAAATAAGCCCCCCAATGCTCCTGGATAAAAAGGGGAAAGTTTGGCAAATTCTTCGGGTCCTCTCCCATTGTGGGAGGTTTTCTGTCCTCAATAAATCCTGCTTTTAAGAAAAAAAGGGAGAGTGTAAGAGAAAAGAGAAATACACAAATGCGTGAAGTCCACGAACGCAGATGATCTCCTTGCATGTAGGAATATTAAAGACTCTAGGCCAGGCTTTCGTGTCAACGTGAAGTGCCAGCACTTTGGGAGGCTGAGGTGAATGGACTGCCCCAGCTGGGTCCTCAAAACCCAGGGCAACTTGGCAAGACCTCGTCTCTACAATAAATCAAAAAAAATTTAAACCCAAATGTGGTAGTGCAAGACTATAGTTCTGGTTACTTGGAAGGCTGAGGTGAAAGGATTGCCTGAGACCAGGAGGTCAGATTGCAGTGGCCAGGAGTGGGCCACTGTACTCCAGCCTGGGGGACAGAGTGACACTCCAGCTCAAAAAAAAAAAAAAAAAAAGACTCATGTTATGCACTCAATGACACTGGAGCAGATAAGCTTCTAAAACAGGCTCCCAATGATATATTCTCTAGAACCCCCAAAGGACAATGTTGGTGATCTGGATGATGCCATTACTGAGTCAGACCAAAGAAATCATCTCCATCCATTAGGATAAATCTGGATGTTCTCTATTATAAGTACTCATCTCTATGAGTTTGGAGAGAACTGGACACTCTACTGTACAAAGACAGCACTGTGCTTGTCCGCGGCAGACTGCTGAATGGGTTGCTGAGAATTCATTTGATAGAAGGACTTTCTTTTTTTTTTTCCTGAAAGCAAAATGAGATAAGGAAAAGAAATGGATGATTTTCAGTACCTGCAGATTCAACAAAAAAAAAAGGAGAATCCTGCCAGAGCCCCTGGGTTCTAGACAAGCCCAGGCAACTTGGTGTGACATCATCTCTACAAGAAAAAAAGAAAAAATTAGCCAGGAATCATAGTGCTCATCTGTAGTTCTGGTTACTTGGAAGGCTGAAGTGGAAGGATCACTGGAGCCCAGCAGGTTGACGCTGGGGTGGTTGTGAACTGCGCTCCAGCCTTGGCAACTTAATGTGACTCCAACTTAAAAAAAAAAAAACATAAAAAGAGAATCCCAAGCAGCCAGATGAAAAAAAAAGGGGGGGGACAGACACATACTGTGGGATCCAGCTAAAGGGCCCATTCCTGCATAGCCAGCAGCTCTTCCCCCTTATGTAGCTCTAGTCCCCACCTTGGAGCATCCTTGTACAAAATGAGGCCACATTTCTTATTTCTTTCCATGAAGGAACCCACAAAGTATGGCAGACCTAGGGGCCTGGCCTAGAGGGACTACACTTTCCCAAATTTTTATCATTCCTATAATCTAGAGCAAGTATTGTACCCTGAAATCATAGCCCTAGTGCCATCTGCTTGACCTCAGACTTCTGCCTCATTGATGGTTAGGTAATGGCCACTCAGGACATGGAAGTTCAGTCATCATTGCCTCCTTGAGAGGATAAGGTTGATGGCTGGTCTGTGGGTTTCTGCCCACCCTAGTTCAGATGGCTGGTTGCTTTTCAAGCCTGGTGACATCACTGGTCTGGCCCTGCTGACATGACTGGGCCTCAGGTACCCACACACTATGCCCAAGAGTTCTCACTCTGCCTTGGGCCAAATCCTAGTTTTGGTCAGGGCCACACGTTCGCTGTATGATCATCCTAGGTACCTCTAGTACATATCCTCTCCAAGAGGTCAGGTGAAGCCAAGTTGGGCCCCTCTGGGTGTAAGACTTGTGCCCTTTAACAAAGGCACTGTCACACAAATCGGCCGGCATGAGGAAGAAGACATGCTGCTGATGGCTGAGGCTTTGACAATTCCACACTCACCCTCCCTTCCAGATGCTTCCATGGTCCAGCTTCCTTGTTGATGCTGATTTCTTAGGGCTGTGGAGTTATGTGGAGCTTTGGAGAACTTTACTGGATGCTGCCCTGAGTTTTTCTGGGTCATGTGAGTCACTCTCCCATATGAAAGTTAATATGCTGGTGTCACCATAAGAGAGAAGGGTATCTCAGCATTTACAGTGGACTAGGCAGGCCCTGGTGTAGGAGGCCCAGTGGGGTGAGGTTGTCCTGTGTTCCTAATCTTACAGGGAACCTAGGATAAGATAGGAGCCCAGCATCCTTGTTCAAAGCTGTGCAGCCATTGACTCCTGATCTCCAGATGTGTGGGGGAGCTTTATGAACAAATTTCAAGAAAGAAATCACCAAACAGCCACAGTCTGCTCTGAGTCAGGAGTATGCTGGTCACACCTGAGCCTCCAGGTCCCAGATAGGAGCCTGCTTCCTTGCAGTCTGTGGAAGCCCCAACCTACACTTTTGCCTCAATTTGGGGATCAGTCCAGTTTAGTGACATCAGGCAAGGATGGCTACTAGTTGAGGAGTAGTGCCACATGGTTTTGTTTTTATAGTTGGAGTCTCACTCTGTCATCCAGTTTGGAGTGCAGGGGCATTCACGGCAACCAGTCTCAACCTGCTGAGCTAGGTGATTCTTCCTCCTCACCTTTTCAGGTAGTTGGAACTACAGGCACATGCCAGCATGTCCAGCTATTTATTTATTTTGGGTTGGAGTCTCACTCTGTCACACCATGCTGGAAGGCAGTGGCATGCTCCCAGCCACCACAGCCTCAACCTGCTGGGCTAAGGCAATACTTCTGCCTCAGCCTTCCAAGTAGCTGGAAGCCGGGTACATGCCACCATGCCTGGCTAAGTTTTTGATTTATTGTAGAGATGAGGTCTTGCCAAGTTTCTCAGGCTGGCCCGAATCCGTGGACTCACAATCCTCTCACCTTGGCCTCCCAAAGTGCTGAGATTATAGGCACGAGCCACCGTGTCCGACCTAAATTTTCATTTATTGTAGAGATGAGGTTTTGCCAAGTTGCCCAGGCTGGTCTTGCATCCATGGACTCGCACCCTCTCACCTCGGCCTCCCAAAGTGTGGGAATATAGGTGTGAGCCACCATGCCTGGTCTAGTTTTTTATTTATTGTAGAGATGAGGTCCTGCCAATTTGTCCAGGCTGGTCTCGAACCCATGGCCTCACAGTCCTCTCACCTTGGCCTTCCAAAGTGCTGGGATTATAGGTGTGAGTCACCATGCCTAGTCTAGTTTTTCATTTATTTTAGAGATGAGGTCTTGCCAAATGGCCCAGGCTGGTCTCCAACCCATGGGCTCAGGGAGTCTTCTCACCTTGACATCCCAAAGTGCTGGGATTATAGGTGTAAGCCACAGTGCCCAGCCTGCCCCATGGTTTTCTCGAGTTCAGCTGGTGGGCTGGGAGAGGCATGCTGTCTACCTTGAAGAGCATCCTCAAGTTGGTGGATGCCTACAGACTAGATCAGCTTCTCCACTGAGCTCATCTGGCTCTCACCTTTTGGTGCCCCAAGGACCCTGGTCTCTGGAGTCCTCCGCTTTTCTGTTTGGCACCCATGTTCTAACATTAAAGACACCCCTACAGGAAACTGATCCCAGAGCTAAGGGTGTGTGCAGCCTGGGAGATGGTTGCTGTGGGATACCTCAGGCTTCACTTGGGATGGCTCCCTGCCTCATGCCCTCACCCCAGGGCTACTCTACCTCACCTTCAGCCCTGGTCAAGAACTCAGGTGGGAGAGGCCTTCACTATTACCCAAGTTTCTTTGCCACCCTAACATTAAAATTGTCCCCACTGTAGGGTAGATGCTCCCAGGCACTGGGTCTCCCTGTCCTCTGGGGCTGTCACTCCACATAATGGAAGGACTAAATATTGACACACTCAACTGAACTCTGAGGTCTGGGTCTGGGCTGTGGTTCCAACTGGGCCTCTCCCAAATTCTGCCTCGGTCTAGGACATTAATTTTCATCACTCCCTTGTTCAGGGCATTGTGTCCTGCCACTTTTGGGAGGAAGGTGCTTGGGATTGAAGGATTACCTGCTGCTTCCTGGGGCTTGTTTGGTATTGACTCTTACAAATGGCTGCGATCTCTCTGGTGTCCTTCAGGTACCTTCAAAGGCAGGTGCAGGAGGGTATGGCAGAGGGGCTTGGAGAGGTCTAGCCCTCATCCATTGCCCTGTGACTGAGGCATGTTCAGTAATCTAAAGCTCAGCACCTGCCCTGGGACCCATCTAGGCCTGTTTTCAGAAGCATCTTAGAGTAGACAATGGGGAGAAATGCCTAAAGAAATGAGTTAATGGGGCCTGTGTTCTCCCCTCTTTATTACCCCAGAGGGTGACTTGGGAGTTGACTTGGTGCTGGACTCAACCTCAGGACAGATCACACTGTATCCTTCTCAGCTGAGTCCTGGAGTGTCGGGAGCCATAATCTTACAGGTGCCAGTTCTGAAGCTGCCTGAAGCATACCCACTTCACCAGGCAGGCAGAGCCACTGGTAAAAACCATGGAATTGGCAGAGCCCTATGGAAGGGAGGGCAGAGGGACTTCAGATGGCCCTGGGGGAAAACAACAACTTATACTTTTCATAATGTTAATTATCATGATATGTTTGTTTTGGATCTCGGTGAAAATTTTACCAGTTAAGCATTTTTTTAAATGAAACCCAGCATTATGAGACAAACGAAACTAGACATGACATCCAAAGTTCATTAGTTAATACTCATCTTTATTAACATAGCAGACCTTTAATAATAATAAGACAGATTCTTGCTTCTTTTCCCCCTCCAGCTGATACTATATTTACCTCACCCTCTTACAAGAACATGAGAAAATTTTTCCCAGGTTTAGACATGGCAGGAGAAAACATTTTAAAGAACATTACACAGTTCAATTACCCTTTTAAATATTCTCTTACCGCTCCTCTCCCTCCTCCCCTTAGGAGTACTAGAGATGTCAAATCTAGTAGACAAGTTTTACCCACAGTAAAGGCTGACGGATATGTTGGATATAAAATTAATCACAGAATATGGTGGGCGCCCAGAGGGAAATAGTAGTATACAGAACTTAGTATGGCTTGATCCACCCTTACCTTATACTGGTGCATACGATGAAAACCTCATAAGATCGTTTTGGATAGATGGGCACAAAGTTAAAGCTAGTGAAGTTTTTACTTGAGAAAGAACAAAACGTGGCAGCCCTTAATTATGTCTGAAAAGGCAAAGAGCTTGCGGGAACAAAAAAAGAAATGCATGTGTGATTCAGGACATAAAGTTTGGTGTTGATTAATAGATAATACATAGGTTATGAAACATAATGAAATGAAAAAAAATAAGAGATGTTAGAGAGGGTTAAAGAAATTAAATAATGTTTAGAGTATGAGTAAAAATAGGATATAGAAATTTGTAGACAGATAAGGCAAAAAAAAACCCTAAAGGAAGTAAAACGGACCTGCTCGTTTTGCGTCAGCAAGTCTTACACTCTGGGGGCACAAGCCAATATTTGTTGCTACAGTTGTAAAATATTAAATAGATGCATAAGCACTATAAAGTTAAAGGTTAGCATAAATAAGGCGTTTTTGTTTAAATCATTAAAGATTAAATGTCAACTAAAGGGGTTTTGGATATCATATGTTGTTTTAAATTGTAACTAGTTGGAAAAATATACGTGTAATGTTAAGATTATGCCAAGCCAGGCTTGGTGGCTCAGCCTGTAATCCCGCGCCTTTGGGACGCTGAGGTGAGTGGATTGCCTGAGCCCGTGGGTTCGAGACCCGCCTGGGCAGCGAGACCTCATCTCTACAATAAATCAAAAATCAGCCGAGCGTGGTAGCGCGCGCTTGTAGTTCCGGCTACTTGGAAGGCTGAGGCAGAAGGATCAGTGGAGCCCAGCAGGTCGAGGCTTCGGTGGCTTGGAGCGGCCACTGCACTCCAGTCTGGGTGACAGAGTGAGACTCCAACTCAAAAAAAAAAAAATATGCCCAAAGGAGCATTATAAATATAGCCTTATGAGCAATAAAGTTTTGCAGTGATTGCCATCCTCATCGAAGGTGTGTGGTCTCTGTCTATCGTCGCTTCTCTCATCTCCCCTTTGGGCTCGACCCCACTGGAGCAGGTCTCCGACACTGGAGACTGAAGATGCCTCAGCTTGATGTCACCCTCCGGGGACCAGACCCAAGATAGCATGTCCTGAAAGAACTCCACAGACCTAACACGGACAGCTTCAGGCGGTGCTGTAGGCACTTTAGTGACATCCAGACTGGAAAGGGTGCTCTGGGAATGGTCAGTTCCTGCCCCCTGCTCCCACCCTGGACACCTCCTACTGATCAGTGCTGAGCCTTTCTGGCCACTGATGCAGTCAGCTGGGCCCAAGAGGCCATGGTCAGAGAAAGACCTAGGCGGGGAAATGTTCATCACTCTACTGCTTCCCATCTGTGTCATGTCCAGGGTGGTCTCTGTGACTGGCAGTGTTCAGGGTGCCCCACCCAATCCATGGGGCCATACTCTGATACAGGTTCATACAGTGTTTTTTATTTAGCCTACTTAGAAATTTCAAGGATTTTTTGAGCTGAAATGTAAGCACAATGAAGATGTCATTCACAGTGTGTGTATTTAGTTGCACTTTTCTTTTTTTTAGTTGGACTCTCACTCCGTTACTTAGAATGAAGTGTGGTGACATGCTCATGGCCACCCCAGCATAGACCCACTGGGATCAGGTTGCCCTTCCACCTCAGCCTTCCAAGTTGCTGGAACAACAGGCATCTGCTACCATGCCCGGCTACTTTTTGATTCATTGTGGAGACCAGGTCTTGCAAATTTTTGGAGCTGGTCTTGAAGCCATGGGCTCAGGCAAACCACTTGTCTCAACCTCCCAAATTGCTGGGATTACAGGCTGAGTCCCCAAGCCTGGCCTAGTTACACTTCAAGGAGTATTTTCCATATGTTTGTTCTCAACTGGAGAATAATATTGAAGACATTTTTGTGGTATCATTCCTTTAACTTTGTATAATTAGCATAGTTGATTTTGTTTATTTTACTGGTCCAATATGTTCAGGTGATAAATAGGATGATTTTATAAGTCAAGGGGTTGCTTTAACTTCTGTCTGTTATCTTCTATCAAACAAGACAGTTTCATAATTACATATAAATATTTCTCTTAGAGTGAGTTGGTGGTATTATTTAAGAGACTCAAGATACCCAGAGTGTGAAATGGCATTGATTGAACATGTGGATTCTATAAACAGTCCACTCTCATACTTTGCACGCTATGTGTGTTGCAAATTGTATTTTACAATTATCGTAACAAATTACATGGAAAAATAAAACCAAATACTGCGTGTTCTCACATATAATTGAGGGCTAGATACTGGGTACACGCAGACACAAAGATGAAAATGGCAAACACTAGGAACTGATGAAGGGGGAGGGAGGGAGTCAAGCATAGAAAAACTGCCTATTGGATACCATCATCCCTGTTTGGGTGGTGAGCGTAACAGAAGCTTAAATCCCACCATTACACGATATACCCATGTAACAAACCTGCACGGGTACCCACTAAATTCAAAAGAAAAAAAAAATAGAAAATCATGAAGAAGAAAATATATCTTTACAGTTCACTGAATAAAAATGGGTCATCCTAAAGTTCTTCATCCTTGTCACCTTCACCATGAGAATCTGAGGATGTGGTGGAACAGGGGAGCCTGGTCTTGCTGTCTTGGGGGACACAGGCAGAAGAGGTGGAGGGGGGGCAGAAGAGGCTGAACTCTTGGTGCAGCTTCACAGAAACACGTCTTAATATCTGTCTGAGGCCAGGCACAGTGTCTCATTTTGGGGGAAATACTTGGAAGGCTGAGGCAGAAGGATCTCCTGAGCTTCAGGGGATCCTTGGCTTCCCTGTAGATAGTGCCCAATTTACTGGGAGATCGAATCCCCACCTGCTCTCCCACTGAGCAGTTATAACTTTTATAATTACAAGTTTCGTGACTTGTACAATCCTTGCCCAATGCATGATGTCTTAGACCTTGTAAATCCCCTTTACTCTCGGCAAGCTTGATTGCCACTATGAGATACCGCTGATACCTGGCACCAGGAAGTCTGTTTCTGAAAAGACAAAGTTGTAAAGTTAATTTTACCTAAAGTGTGCATTTCTCCAAAAGCATAGCTTCTACTTTCCCATCATTGTGTCAGGGTTTAAGAACAAGATGAAAAAATGGCTTCCACTCTCCATCTGCCCTTTCATGGAGCAGGCCAATGCACTCCAGCTTTGGAAATAGAGTGAGACTCCAACTCATAATCAGTGGCTTCATGTTCCCAGGCTTGGGGTTCGCTGTGAGATGCAGCCTGGAGGGCGAACTCCCAGGGAAATCTGTGGGAAATCTGAGCATCTGGAAATTTAATTCTGGGACTTCACACATGCTCTACTGTCCCCTCCTTACAGCGTGGAATTTCTCCATCCTCCAGGGTCTCAATACTCAACAGGAACCAAACACTCACCTGGGGTAGTTTAAAATTCTGACCCTGTGATGTCTTTTTTCTAACCCCAACTGTGCAATGTTTGCTGGACGCCAACCAGTCTGCAACACCCATTGTTTTTCCAACATTCAACTGTCACCACACAGAGTTAGCACAAACCGCCAAGGTCAGGTCTCAGTCCCACAACATTGCCCTCACTGCAGATGACAGTTGAAAAACCCACGGGCCCTCTTTTCTTCTGAGCAACTGCCTAAAAGTCAGGGGATTCAAAAATCTCTTCTGCAGCCCAATAATTTGATAAGATACTCACTGAACTCAGCAAAGCATTTCTCTTGTGTTGCCCAGGTTATCATAAAGGACACCACTCAGAAACAGCCAGTGAAAGAGAAGTGTGAGGCAGGGGACAGTGGAAGGGGACAGGGGTGGAAAGGAATTCTGGTAAATATCTCTGATAGAAGATCCCCCGTCATTCTTGTCATACATGAGCAGCTTGCTGCAAAGAATCTCCCTTTCCATTAGGACTTAAGTGGTGTTCCCTTTTTTTTCTATCTCAAAACTGGTCACAGACATGGCAATTTCTCATTTTCTGCCTCACAAAGACATGAATACTTTTGTCATCAGTGGTCTGAACAAACTCATGCAAACCAAGCTTTCCTCCTTCTCCCATATCCCTTAACTCTAACCCACCCTCAGCCTGAGCCAACACACACCTCTCTTTATGCCCCACCAAAGACCAGACTGTCTTCAGAGTGACACATTCTTGACCCGGGATCTGCTGTTGCCACCCTCAAATATGCCCTCCCCATTCCACCCTCTTTCTGATCTTTTTTTTTTCTCCCCACGAAAGAAAACCCATTTATGCCTAAACTTTGAGATGCTAGAAAATCCTATAGTGGTTTTCCAAGCTTCTGCAATACTTATTTTCATAAAGTTATTTTAATCCAAACTCAAACTTATTTTATGTGACAATGTCTAGAAACAGCTCTAACGCAGTATGAATCCCACCTTCAGAAAGAGCATCACATCCCTTTTTTCCAGCCAATTCTGTCCACATCTCCCAGCAAACCCACAGCATTCCAGGTTCGGCAGATTTTTGCTCTATCACAGGCTTTTTCTATGACTGCTATAAACAGATGGGTGCACCTGCAAGGGAACTCACCTGGAGGAACAAGCTGGGACTCCAAGACTTCCTTTTACTGGATCAGGACTGACTTCGGCTTGGAATCATTGGGCCCAGCTAAGGTTTACTCAGTTTCTTTCTTTCTTTTTGAGAAAGTGGGATTTATCGAGAGGACAGAAAAACTCCCACAGTGGGAGGGGACCCAGAGGGGTTGCCTACTCAGTTTCAAATGAGAAAACACCCAATGCAAAATCATTCAGACTCAGTTCTCATGTGTATGAAAAGCAGGAAATTGTAAAGCACTTCCATGACATACCTCATCAGAAAAAAGCAAAGGTGTGTATTACTTTCAGACAATAAAAATCTCCACATGACTTCCCTGAAGAAAAATCATTCTGTAAACAATTAGACATATGTGAACACATCTAGTAGTTGCCAAGTTTTTTCTCATAAAATTTAGCATTAAACTCTAATACCCACATCACAGAATATTGAAGTAACCCTGTGTCCAAATTCTTCACTCTTCCAAAAAAGTCATGGATGTTTTCACAGATCTGTGATATTCACCAATTCATCGACCACACTTTCTTGTGGAAATGTATTCATTTCCACAGCCGTGATAAGGAAGAAATTGCCCCTTAATCCTGTGACGGAGCCTCTGTGTACCCTTGGGTCGGAAGGAGGGATGGGCACCAGGACCGCAGTTCCTCCCATACGAATCCAGCAGGCGGGTCGCATCCTTGCCACACTTCTGGGTCACGAATACTTGGAGAGCGGGGCTGTGTGGAGAGGGCTCAGTGGGTCAGCTCTGGGCCCTGCGACCTATCCAGACCCATCCCCGCTGATGGCTTGGCCCAGTCCCCTCTGTGTAGGGTTTTCATGGAAATTGTTTGTTATCGTATAACATAAAATAGACAAGGAAGTAAGTGGTTTTAAAGAATAAAATGATGCAAACTCTGGGAGTCAAGTGTCTCTTGGGCAGGCTTAGGAAATTCAAACCTGGAAACACCCCACGGTCACAGAGATCAGAATCCTGCAAGGGCTCACTCCCCATCCTGCCCTTCCTAGGTCCAGCTCCTGAGCTTTCCCAGGTCTCACCTCACCCTGAAATGTCTCCCCACAACACTGATCAGATGAGATCCCAGTGATTGGTGGCTGCTCCTCGTGTCGCCCCAGGGCTGGTGCTCACAATTTCCCCAAGCCCAAGCACAGAAAAAAAGGGGGAAAAAACTTTGTGCTGTGATAGGTGTGTTTGACATGAGGGACCCTGTATGCCAGGCCTGCTTTCTCTAGCCAAGTGCTGCCGACAGTGGGTCCAGGTGAAGTAACATCAGCATTTTCAGGAGACCTGTTTTAAGAGCCCATTCAGGAACCCCTTAAAACCTGCAGACTAGCCATGCTCGGTGGCTCAGCCTGTAATCCTGTACCTTTGGGAGGCTGAGGTGAGTGGATTGCCTGAGCCTGTGAGTTCGAGACCAGCCTGGGCAGCGAGACCTCATCTCTACAATAAATCAAAAAAAAAAAAATAATAATTAGCCAGGTGTGGTAGCGGGTGCCTGTAGTTCCAGCTACTTGGAAGGCTGAGGCAGAAGGATCGTCAGAGTCCAGCAGGTTGAGGCTGCGGTGGCCGGGAGTGGCCACTGCACTCCAGTCTGGGTGACAGAGTGAGACTCCAACTCAAAAAAAAACCAAAACAAAAAACCAAAAATATCCTGCAGACTTCCAGTTTCTAAGAATGAGACCAAAATATTAAAAGATTCATGAGGAAATTACAGCTTGAGAGGCAAGTCTTTCCTAAGTGGTTATCAGCCCAGGTTTCTAAATAGGGCCACGTGGCAAGTTTGAAGAAATACCATCACTTGTATCCTTTCTGCAGACTGTCTGTTGGTCTTTTTATTATTATTATCATAAAGATGTGGAGTACAATTCAGGGTTAGGTATACAAATGTCGATTGTGCAGGTAACCTTGGGGATGAGTTGTGCCCATCCCTCCCCTAGCAGTTTCCCTCAACTGCCAATCCACCCCCCTCCCCTGACAGTTGCCCACTACTGCAAAGCCCTTTCTTATAGTACTATAATAGTTCAAGGTCCACTTATGAGTGAGAACATATGGTACTCTTCTCTTTGTTTCTGTGATAGCTCACTGATTATGATCAGCTCCAAATTCATCCAAGTTGCTGTGAAATCCGTATGTTTGTTTTTCTTTATGGCTGCATAATATTCCATTGTGAAGATGTACCACATTTTTTTATCCAGTTCAGCTTTGATGGGCAACACGGTTGGTTCCATTTTTTTGCTATTGTGAATAGAGCTGCAACAAATATATGTGTGCAGGTATCTTTTTCGTAGAATGATTTGGGATCCTCCAGGTATATTTTAAATAGGTAAATTGCTGCGTCATATGGAAGGTCCATTTCTAGTTCTTTCAGAAATCGCCGCAGTCTTCCAAAGAGTTTGCACTAGTATGCATTCCCACCAGCAGTGTAGAAGTGTTCCTTTTTCTCCACATCCTCACCAGCGTCTGTTGTTGTTTATTAATGATGGCCATTCTTCCTGGGGTTAGGTGGTATCTCAATGCGGTTTTGATTTGCATTTCTCTGATGATGAGTGAGGCTGACACTTTTCCATGTGTCTGTTGACTACCTGTATATCTTCTTTTGAGAAGTGTCTATTCATGTCTTTTGCCCACTTTTTAAAGGGGCTGTTTATTTTTTCTCCTTTTGGTGTGTATGAGTTCCTTGTAGATCCTAGATGTTCGGGCTTTGTCAGCTATACAGTTGGTAAATATTTTTTTCCCATTCTGTGCACTGTCTCCCTGCTCTCTTGATGGTTGTTTGTTGGTCTTTTTGAAAACATTAATGTTGTTTTAATTAATTCCCCCCCACGTGATTCTAATGTGGAGTCAGAGTCAGGCACATCTGCTGCCAGATATGTTCTAAGTTTTAGCTGGATGTGGTAGTGCACAGCCGTAGTACCAGCTATTTGGGAAAAGGCTGAGGTGGAAGGATCACTGGAGCCCAGCAGGTTGAGGCTGCAGCGGTCATGAGCATGTCACTGCACTCCAGCCTGGGTGACAGAGTGAGACTCCAACTCAAAAAAAGAAAGTTGAGTTCAGATGGGAGATCATCTTGCCTGCTCTGTTTGGTTTTGGTTGGGCAGGTGGATCTGTGGGGCCCTATTTTTATTGCTGTAGCAGGAATTGCCAGTGTTTATGGCAAGGGAGGGCAGTAGAGGGAACAGAAGAAGAAACTCATACTTTTGTCACCATGTAAGAGCTCCTTGCTCCTGAATCTTTCTCTTGTGACAAAGACAGATGTTCAGAACCAATATAACATGGATAAAACTTGATATAAACATATACAATATACGACAATTAAGTTCACAAACTTATCCTAGAAGAAGTGCTCCCGTACTTCATTGCTGAATATCACTGTGGTCACCTTTAAAGTACTCCCTTAGAGAAGTTATGGGCTGTGGTCAGCACCTAGTCCACTGATCAAAGCTATTTTCGAATTTTGATGAAGTGGCCATCATAGCTATCCTCATGAGAATGTTGGAATTTAAATTAAAACAACAAACATTAAATTTCTTGTGAAATAGCCAGGTGCTGAGGCTCAACCTGCAATCCCAGCACTTTGGGAGGCCAAGGCGAGAAGATTGTCTGAGCCCAGGGATTCCAGACCAGCCTGGATAAACTGATGAGATCCTGTCTTTACAATAAAAAAAATAAGCTAGGTACTGTATTGCACTCTTGTATTTCCAGCTACTTGGAAGGTTGAGGCAGAAGTATCACCTGGGCCCAGCAGGTAGGGAATTCAATGACTGTGAGCATGCCACTGCACTATAGCATGGGCAGGAGAATGAAACTCCAAATAAATAAAAATTATGAAAGAAGATAGGGTGACACTGAATATGAGAAGGATTTGGAAAGTAATGTAGTGTGATGGGAAAAATACATTGAAATAGCCAGGCATGGTGGCAAGCAACTGTATTTCCAGCTATTTGGAAAGCCGAGGCAGATGGATCGCCTAAGCCCACCAGGACGAAGTTGTGGTGGTCGTTAGGGTGCCACTGCATTACAACGTGGGCGACAAGAGTGAGACTCCAACTCAAAAAGAAAAGAAAAGAAAGAAAAGAAAATACATGGAGAAATCAAGGAAATGCAAAGTTTAAAAGTAGACACAGATATGGAAATGCATCACACGATGAAAGCGACAGGAGTGGAAGAGCAGATGTGGCCTTGCTGTGTCCCCCTGGAGATTGATACTCATACATGTGCAGAGACTTTGTCTTCCAGTGTGTTTGCTTCCTGCAGGTCTCCCTTCTCACCCAGAGAGGTGACTGAGCCCTTCTCAGTGATCAGAGTATTGGGATCAATGCCTGTGCAATGGGAGTCCTTTAACACAAGTCAGTTCTGATAAAAGAGTAACTAATGTAATATGCAACAGACAGTCCATCACATTTTAAGTTAGTGATGGATAATGTTCTAAAAATGAGGTTATTCTGGTATTACTTAAATTATTTAGGAAACACAGATTTTGCTATTTTTGAATAAAATGTGTGCAATTACTTTCATTATATGTAAATATGTAAAAGTTGATGCTGTCAAGGACATGGTTTCTGTAGTCCAATGTCCACCATAAGCTGATATTCCCTTATAAATTCTCTTACTCTTCACTTTCATTATATCATCAAATAGAGGAATGACTTTTTCTTCTTTTTTTTTTGAGTTGGAGTCTCACTCGGTTGCCCAGACTGGAGTGCAGTGGCAGCTCCCGGCCACCGCAGCCTCAACCTGCTGGGATCCGGCGATCCACCTGCCTCATCTTATTTTATTTTATTTTTTTGAGTTGGAGTCTCACTCTGTCGCCCAGACTGGAGTGCAGTGGTCGCTTCGCTTCCGGCCACTGCAGCTTCGCCTGCTGGGCTCCGGCGATCCTTCCGCCTCAGCCTTCCAAGTAGCCGGAATTACAGGCATGCGTTACCAAGCCCAGCTAATTTTTGATTTATTGTAGAGGTGAGGTCTCACCAAGTTGCCCAGGCGGATCTTGAACCCGCGGGCTCAGGCAATCCATTCACCTCAGCCTCCCAAAAGCGCAGGATTACAGGCTGAGACATCAAGCCCGGCTTCGACTTTTTCTTTTAAAGTGTGCTCCAGAGAAGTTGTTACTGGTAATCAAATCTCTCAGGTATGTTTCTGTGTTTGAAAAATACTTCAATTATCTCTAGTCTTTAAAGATATTCTATTTAAGTATTTAAGATAATTTCTATCAGCTGTATATTTATGTTTAAAGTAGGTCTCACTCTCACCCAGGCTGGAATGTTGTCACAATTATGGCTGACTGCATTCTCAACCTATGGGCTCAAGAAAACCTCTGAAGAAGCATTCTGAGTAAGTGGGGACCACGTTAATTAATTTATCTGTAATTTATTATGGAGTTATTAACATTAAAAGGAACATTCACTTTCATTATTTGATTCTGTCCATCTGTTTTTCTTGAACAAGTCCACTTTTCATTCCAAATTGTTGCATTCCACACTTGGGGCAATGTAGTCATTTCAAAACAACAGCTCAAAGGTCATTTTTCTGCAGCCACCTATATGCTTCAGTGGTGTTCCTTGTAGCTTTTTCACAGCTATCTTTCTACTACAAGTCTTAGGAAAACATTTTTCACCTTAATACGCCTTCAAAACACATAGACTTTGTTTCACCTTGAGGAAGTTAGTGATGGTCCGGCAGGCTCTGCCCACTCAGCCGGCATGACTAAAACTGCAAAACACCATGAAACCTTATCGACCTCAAAGAAAAGAGGCCTCATTTTTCAAAGCAGGCTATATTATAAAAGAAGCTAAGAATGGAGACCTTCCAGATTAACAATGATGATTGCTTGGCATACTTCACCAAAGTATTAATAATCAAAAGATTAGGCCATGCATGGTATTTCAAGCCTGTAATTCCAGCAATTTGGGAGGCCAAGGTGAGGGGATTGTCTGAGTCCAAAGGTTTGAAAACAACCTGGACAACTTGATGAGACCTTGTATCTACAATAAATTTTTAAAAATAAGCCATGCATGGTAGTCACTGCACTAGAACCTGGGCGAGAAGAGTGAGACTCCAATTTAAAAAATTGCATTATACAAAAAAAAGATGTCTCAGCAGTCACCTTAATCAAGTGAATAAAAGTAATATCAACTGTAATAGGCCATATCAGTATCAGGTGACAATGCACACAGATGACACCACAGGAGTGCTGATATCATAGGCCCCCAAAATAGTCAAGTTTTACCTACATTTAATAGTTAACAAAATATATTTTATGCTGAATTCCAGCTACAGGCATCTCTCAAGTTCTGTAATCTCCAAATGTGTACTTTTTTTTTAACATCCTAAAGAGCAAGTCTCTTCTAATTATCTTTTTTTTCCCCGAGTTGGAGTCTCACTCTGTCACCCAGATTGTAGTGCAGTAGCATGCTCATGGCAACCCAGTGTCGATCTGCTGGCCTCTGGCGATTCATTCACCTCAGACTTCCAAGTAGCCAGAAGTACAGGCACACGCTACCACACCTGGCTAATTTTGAATTATTGTAGAGATGAGGTCTCATCAGGTTGTCTGGGCTGGTCTTAAGCCCGCGGTCTAAGGCAATCCACTCACTTCAGCCTCCCAAAGTGCTGGAATGGCAGACTGAGCCCCTGATCCCAGGCGAATTATTGTTTAGTCAGACCTTCCAGACGTATTCTGGGCAATACTTGCCATCCTGTTTAAGTGGTGCATTTTAGTAACCATGTTCTGGATGGAGCTGATGGAGCATCCAGAAGGAAACTTAACACTAAATGTTTCCATCCTTCACTAGTATCTGAGGGTCTATGCCGTCTCAATGAGAAATCTTGGGGACCTTGAATTTCCCTGTTCCACAGCCACAAGGGAACATTTTTAATGCTGCAGATCATAAATTCATGGTGAGAACTGTTCAAGGCAGCTAAGCAGCATGGATGAACAAGCAAGAGTAAACTTTGCAATGTTGGGAGAAGTGTTTGTTACAGCCTTTGACTCTCACAAGATCAAAAACTTGTTAAAAGAAACTAATTAGGGAGAACCATCACAAGTATAGAAGTAAAGGTTTGCAAGTACTAAAAACATGACAGTTCACCAGGGAAACTGGCTACAGACCCTGACCTGGGATACATTCACCTGAGAACCAGCCATTTCTTCCACTTCCTCCCATTTTTTCTGGGATTATTTTCTTAGGTGAAGTTATCCAAACAAGTCATGCATACCATGTACTTTTTGAAATTTTAAATTATTTTTTGAAGTCTAGGGACAAGAAGATCATGGGATTGTGAATGAGACCAAGGCCTATACCTCCACTACCAAGTGCCTAAACATCTGGGTCATGATCCTCAGAATCCTTGTGACCATTGGTATCATCATTGTTCCTGGTTGGTCATCCTAGTGTTTGTTTATTTATTCATTCTGAGTTGGAGTCTTACAGTGTTGCCCAGACTAGAGTGCAGTGGCTACCATGCCAGGCTAATTATTTATTTGTTTATTGTAGAGGTGAAGTCCCATGAAGTTGCCCAGGTTGGTCTCGAACTCCTGAGCTCACACAATCCTCTCGGCTTGGCCTCTCAAGGTGTTGGGATCACATGCTTGAGCCACCATGCTTAGTCTTCTTAGTGTTACAATAGACTGAGGCAACCTGATCTGCCCATGGTAGGGGCCCTTGTACTCTACTTTCCATTTCCTTCCCACTTCCATACCACATTATACAGTAGCTTGTACTAATACTACTATGGCAGTCAATGAAGTGCATGTTCTGGTAAAAAAAGAAAACTAATGGAGTAAGTCATATATAATAGATTTCATGCTTTTCTGCCAGAATACTGAGATGCAATCCCAGCCCTATGAGAGGCTGAGGCAACAGGATTGCCTGAGTTCAGGGGTTCAAGACTAGGCAACTTGATGAGACCTTGTCTCTACAATACGCCAAAAAGTAAGCTGGGTTGGTAGTGTATACCTGTAGTTCCAGCTACTTAGAATGCTGAAGCAGAAGTGTCACCTGAGCCAAGAAGGTAGAGGCTATAGTGGCTGTGAGCCTGCCACTGTTCTCCAGCCTGAGTGACAGAGAGAGACTCCAACTAAAAAAAAAGAAAAGGAAAAAGATTTTTAAAGTTTAAAAACATTACCCAGGCTTGGTGATTCAGTCTTTAATCCCAACACTGTGGGAGGCCAGTGTGGGAGGATTGCATATTTGAGACCAGACTGGGTAACTTAGCAAGACCTCATCTCTACAATAAATCAAAATATTTGCTGTGTGTGGTGATGTGTACCTGCACTTTCAGCTTCTTGAAAGGCTGAGGCAGAAGGATCACCTGAGCCCAGCAGGTCATGTCTGCAGTAGCCATGTGCAATGTGCCACTACATTCCATCCTGGGTGACAAGTGAGATTCCGACTCAAAAAAAAAAGAAAAAGAATAATCCATGAGCAACTTCTCTGGGTGTCTATAGAAAGATGGAAGGCAGAACCTGAAAAAGATATGTGTACAGGCATGTGTATGGCAGCAGTATTTACAAAAGTAAAAATGTGGAAGCACCCTAAGTGTCCTTTAAAGTATGGAGGGACAGAAAAAATGTGGCACCTTCACAAATATATGGAAGCTTATTTAATCAAGTCAAGTTTAAATAAACATCAGATATAGAATAGCATTATACAATGGGGTATTTTTAAAAAAGAGAACATAAAGATATTCCATGTAATCTTGTGTTTTCACTTTGACAGAATTTGAGAATATTTTGAAAAGCAAAAAGTATCAATGTGACTCATCTCACATGATGCTATGCCTTCATTCCCAGTGTTTATGTAAAACCATGTGGTCACCTGTTGCCACATTATAGCTAAGGTAGACCCTTCTATACTAGGTGAGCAGCAGTCATCTCCAGTTTTCCATAGATGCTGAAGAGCACTGATATGTAATATGCATTGAAAGGTCTTATTGGAGAGGTTTCTTGTGGCTCGCAGTGAGAATTATTGTAAGTTCCACCTGAGCTGCGTGCTCAAGATAACTTTTTATGCCAATGGAATGAATGACAAAAAAAACATAGACAGTATTAGAAACCAGTTGTTTTACCATTTACATAATAAGGGAATAATGAGACCAGGCCATTAATATCTTGATGCATCTTCATAGTATCCATACTTAAAAGCCCTAAGTGTAAGTTGATATAGTATACAGGTATTTTCCTAGGCATCAGACAAAAGATAATTGATCTCTTAAAAGGTATATATTGTATTTTTTTTTTGAGTTGGGAGTCTAATTTTGTCGCCACTACTGGAGTGCAGTGGCATGCTCCTGGCCACTGCAGCCTCGACCTGCTGGGCTCCAGTTATCCTTCCGCCTCAGCCTTCTAAGTAACCAGAACTACAGGCGTGTGCTACCATGCCCGGCTAATTTTTGATTTATTGTAGAGATGAGGTCTCACCGAGTTGCCCGGGCGGTTCTCAAACCCGTGGGCTCAGGCAATCCACTCACTTCGGCCTCCCAAAGTCCTGGGATTACAGGCTGAGCCACCGATCCCAGTCCATTTTATGTTTTTATTTAATGAATACTTAGATTAAGTTTTGAAAACTGAAGAAAGCTGTTCTTACCATATCAGTCTATTAGAAGAACAAATTGTTCTTGAATGTAACATGTTTATGGTCATGAGCATACAATAATCTTTGGAATGTTTACATAGGCTATGTAAATTTAATGTTTTAATAAACAGAATTGCATATAAAGCATTAATGACTGGCCACACATTAAATTGTTACACTGCCAGTAGTGTTAACCTATTCCACCTTACTCAAAAGTATACATAAATGAGGACCATATACTATTGACTAAAATATGGAATGATATTTGTAGTGATCCTTTTTTTTTCCACTGTAGCCTTGACCTGCTGGACTCAAGTGATCTTTCCACCTCAGCCTTCCAAGCAGCTGGAAATGCAGGAACATGCCACCCCTCCTGGCTAATTATTTCATTTAGTGTAGAAATGAGGTCTCACCTAGCTGCCCAGTTTGATCTTGAACCTGTGGGCTCAGGCAATTCCATCACCTTGGCCTCCCAAAAGGCTGGGATTATAGGCATGAGCCACTGCTCCTATGCTGTATAGCTATTTTCTTAGTGGTTACCACGAAAACACATGAAGCATCATAAGTCGACAACAATATATATTAAACTGGTAGCCATATAATGTCAGTTGCATGCAAAAGTGATTTCTCTTTACGTCACTCCTTCACTGACATTGATATCACTGACTACATATTTTTCAATCCTATATTTCTAACAGATTTTTATGAATTTTTCCCCTTTGTTTTTAAATTTGGTAGCTAAATTAAACATTATATGCACCATAATTCTGATACTACAGTGTTCTGTTTGTTTATGTAAACAAAGGGAAAATGCAAAGAAAATCTCAGAATTTATTCATTAAAAAATTGTGGGATATATATAATGCATATATATGATTATGTGTAGATATTTTATAAAGAATATACAAATATATATATATAGTTTTCATCCAGATACATTTGCTTTTTGACATTTCTTTTAGACAAATGCAAATTTTCTTTTAATCTCTTCAATTTTAGTGTTTTTTTAATGAAAAACATTTATTTAAGAAAAACTTTTTGGGCTGGGCTCGGTGGCCAAGCCTGTAATTTCATCACTTTGGGAGGCCAAGACAAGTAGACTGCCTGAGCCCACGGGTTCGAGACCAACCCAGAATAATTGGCGAGACCTCCTCATGTCTGCAATAAATAAAAAAATTTAGCCCAGCATGATATCGTGCACCTGTAATTCTGGCTTCTTTTAAGGCTGAGGTGGAAGGATTGCTTGAGCCTGGCAGGTCAATGCTAGGTTGGTCGTGAGCATGCCACTACACTCCAGCATGAGTTAGGGTGAGACTCCAACACCCCTAAGAAAAGAAATTGTGTATTTATTTCTGTTTGAATGTCAGTCACCTTCAAAATACTTTACTTTTTGATATGATACTCCTTTCAAGATGCTTTCTTCTCTGTGGTGAAAAAAATTTAGAATTTGTCAGTTTTCATACCTTTCAGTGCCTCCAATGTTTTCTGTTTTATCTCTTCCAAATTGGCAAAGTATTTCTTTTTGAGGACTTTTCTCAAGCAGTGAAACAATAAAAATGTCACTTGGGGTGAGATTGGGTGAAAAGAGAGTGAGGCACAGGAGTCATAATGGTTTAGGGTAGAAACTACTGAACACTCAGCATACTGTGGGCAGGTAAAATTGCCAGGGTGGCAGAACCAGTCACCTGTTTGCCACAAGACTGTTTCTTCCATCACGCTACCTCTCACAACAATAACAGTAGATACGTTGATGCTGATAAATTTGTAGAACATTTGGCCATAAAACCTTGTACTACAAGGGGACGCCGTCCAAAACGTTAATTCCAGGGTGTTTTGGCCTTGTGTTCCATGGCAAAATGCTATACTTTTGATTTTGTGATGCTTTTTGCAATCAGTTTAGCATTCAATGAAAAGAAGTTCCGTTAACATTTGTTATATGGGATGTCTAGCAACGAATTTTTAGCTTTTGTTTATCTTGAAAAGTCTCTCTTGTTTTCTTTTTGAAGGACAGTTGTGCTAAATCTAATATTCTAGGTGGGTAGTTTTCATTTCTTTTTTTATTGATTTGTTGTTGTTGTTGTTTTTGAGTTGGAGTCTCACTCTGTCGCCCAGACTGGAGTGCAGTGGCTGCTCCCGGCCACCACAGCCTCGACCTGCTGGGCTCGGGCGATCCGTCCGCCTCAGCCTTCCGAGTAGCTGGAACTAAGTGCATGTGCTACCATGCCCGGCTGATTTTTTGATTAACTGTAGAGATGAGGTCTCGCTAATTTGCCCAGGCAAGTCTCGAACCATCGGGCTCAGGCAATCCACTCACCTCAGCCTCCCAAGCGTGGGATTACAGGCTGAGCCACCGAGCCCGGCTGTTTTTATTTTTTTTAATTAAATATGTTTTATGAGTCTGAGTCTCACTCCGTAACCCAGGCAGGCAAGAAGTGGCTCCACACAGCTTATCGCAATCTTGACGTCCTGAGCTCAACAAGTTTTTCCATCTCAGGCTCCCAAGCACCTGAAACTCCATGCTCGTGCAGTCACTTTTGGCTAAATTGTTTCAGCTTTTATAGCTACGTGAATCTGCTATGTTGTCCAGGTTAGCCTCAAACTTCTGGGCTCAAGCAACCCTTTCCCCTCTCTTTTCCCCCCACCACTGACCTGGATGAAAACCAAAAAAAGCAAACACAACCCAAGAGGGGTCTTTAGGACAGAGACCCCTCATCTTCTCAGTTTTAATGATCCTCTAAAAAAAGTCACATGCCCTGCTCCAACTCCTTGTCTTGACTTTGGCTGTCCCACCAGACTAAACCGGGCTTGGACCTGGTGACAAACTGCCAATGACCATGATGACTTGCCCTAGGGATTACCACCTGGATATTCCAGATCAGGCGACTGCGGGGCTGTTACCCACCAGCACCTGCGCGTAGCCGGCTCCCCCCTGCCCCTTCTCCAAGCCTTTACCACTAGGTCCTCTGGAGACCCCAGACCACGAGGCCTGACAGGGGCTTAATGATTCATGATCCGTTGTTGGCCCAAGGTAACAACTTAACACTGTGATGGAGCATGCTTTTACCTTCTAGGAGGAGAAAAGAGACAGGGCCAGGACCACAGCCCTTTTCCCCAGGACCCCTCACGCCGGTCAGACCCCCCCACGAAACTCCTGAGTCCCGCTCATCGGAGCGTCAACTGCCTGGAGAGGGCTGCAGTGGGGCGAGGTCGCCACGGGGACAGGACCCTGGGGAATGGACCAGGCCCATTGTATGCAGAGGGGACCTGGGCCGAGACACCGGCAGGGATAGGTACAGGATCAGAACTGACGGGGAAGCTGGTCTGCCACAGCCAGGTCATCCGGGTCCATCCTGCCTCTCCTTCTCCCACTCACCCTCATACTCACCATCTCCGGACTTTTGGGTGTCCAGTATCCTCCCTACGGACTCCCCAGACCTCCATTTCACAGGGCAAAAAGGGAAGAAGCAAAGACTCGTGGCTCTCTTTGAGGTGATGCAACATTCCCACAGACCCAGAAAACAATAAGACGGGTCAGAGCCCCAAAGCCTCCCCTTCACTCTGAGTTCCTTTCTGATTGGACAGGTTCTGAACTAGAATCCGCTGATTGGTTAAGGTTACAGTCTCCCACACTTCTGATCTTGAATGACAGCAGATGCGATCCAACGGGGCTGGAGGAAGAAGGAAAAAAAGAAAGGCACGTTCTTCCTTGTAGCATTTTGAAGTTCAGTTGCCTCCCTGCACTGGAAGTTGTGGAGAGGGGCAGGATGTGGCTTCCGCGTGAAGCATGCTGGAACTGTAGCACAAAAATGACGCCTGGTGGCTTGGTCACTCGGTCGCATGACACCATACCAGTCTGTGGAGGCGGCAAAACATGCCAATGTACCCTGTAAATAGATTCAGGGTGAGTCCATATTTTTTGCCCTGCTGAGGAAATCCACATCCACCAGTAACATGTTGGATAAACTGGCCATTGCCACACCCAAGCACCAAAGAGGCAATCCCCTGAAACAAGAGTCAAAAGTAAAAAGAAATAAACCCATGAATAAATCACTAAGAAAAGAAAAAAAGAAATAAGTCCCCTGCAGGCTCCTGGACAAAAGGATAGTGTAGGGCAAACCCTTCGGGTCCTCTCCAACTGTGGGAGGCTTTCTGTCCTCTTAATAAATCCTGCTTTTTTTAAAAAAGAGGGAGAGTGTAAGATAAAAGAGAAATACACAGATGTGAGAAGTTCAAGTATCCAGATGATCTCCTTGCATGTCAGAATATTCAAACTCTAGGTCAGGCTTGGTGGCTCAGCCTGTAATCCCAGCACTTTGGGAGACCGAGTCAAGTGGATTGCATGAGCTGGATGTTCAAAACCAGCCAGAACAACTTGGCGAGACCTTGTCTGTACAATAAATCAAAAAAAATTAGCTGTGTGTGGTAGCACGAAACTGCAGTTCCCGGGTACTTGGAAGGCTGAGGCTGAAGGATCACCTGAGACCAGGAGGTCTAGGGTGTAATAGACAGGAGTGTGCCACTGTACCCCAGCCTGGGCGACAGAGTGAGACTCCAACTCAAAAAAAAAAATGAAAGACACATGTACTCAATGACGCTGGAGCAGATAAGAGTCTAAAACAGGCTGCCAACTACATATTCTCTAGAACCCCCAAAGGACAATGTTGGTGATCTGAATGATGCCATTACTCAGCCAGATCTAAGAAATCATCTCCATTCATTAGGAGAAATCTGATATTCCCTATTGTAAGAACTCATCTCTACAAGTTTAGAGAGAACTGGATACTCACTATTGTACAAAGACAGCACTGTGCTTGTCTGCAGAGAAGGCTGCAGAAGGAGTTGCTGAGAATTCAGTTGATAAAAGAAATTTTTTTTCACCTAAAAGCAAAAGGAGATAAGAAAAAGGAACTGGATGATTTTCAATACCTGCAGATTCAAGAAAAAATGGAGAATCCTGCCAGGGCCCATGAATTCAAGACCAGCCCAGACAACCTGCCAAGACCGCATCTCTACAAGAAAAAATTAGCCAGACTTCATAGTGTACACACGTAGTTTTGGCTTCTTGGAAGGCTGAGGCAGAAGAATTGCTGGAGCCCAGCAGGTTGATGCTGGGGTGGCTGTGAGGGTGCCAATGCACTCCAGCCTGAATGATGAAGTGAGACACCAACTCAAAAAAAAAGGAGAATCGCCAGCAGTTAGACAAAAATAAGGGGACATGGCCAGGCTCGGTGACTCAGCCTGTAATCCCAGCACTATGGGAGATCTAGGAAAGTGAATTGCCTGAGCCCGCGGGTTTGAGACCAAGCTAGGCAACTTTGTGAGAAATTCACATGCAAACAAGAGCACTGATGGGTCAGTTCAGCATCTCTCAGAGTGGCCCATATAGCCCAGGTAAGAAAGCTTCCCTTACCCCACTGACAACTATTAGCAATTACAAGTAGCTATTATCAATTTCCATAGAAACAAAACTTTCAGTGGTAAATATTTAATTACAAACTAAACCCTTACCAGATTCTGAAAGAAGGGAAAAAGATAGGAAGTTTAGCAACAATCAGATACTGGATCAGAGCTCTGAAACCCATTTGCAGGGTTCTGAAATTAAGTACGGATATAAATACAGAGTTATGGTTCATTTCTACCAATGCCTTGGGTCTCAAAAAAGCCCAAGGGAGCCTCATCAGGCTATGTTTTCCTTGTATAAATTCAGGTGCTTACCACATAGGCACTAGAGAGTAAAGATTATTGCCTCTTAGGAAAATGTGGATGAACTCAGGTTCTTTTTGAAGCGAGAGGAGCCAGCGATCATTCCTGTCCACTCCAAGCCTGATGAGACATTATGGGGCCCTGGAACATCTCAGGGGGTGTCTCCCCTATAACTTCCCCAGGAAGTTGGGGACAGCCAGAGCGAGACTGCCTCTCAAGCTTGGTGAACTCCGATGGATAAATTTTGCGAGGATTGTCAAATGTTATAACTGAGTTGTGAGAAAATAGATTGTCAACACAGAAAAAGGTCAAATTATGATTCCATTATAAGCTGGGGGTCAAGAGGGGACTTGTATCACCAAAATCTCTCAACCAGGAGTGAAATTTTCAGGGTTTTTCTTTACAGGCAAACTGAGGAATTACAGAGATAGAGCATCTTCTTTTGGGTTAGGCAAGAGTAGGCAGGGGTACAACTCAGACAAGGGAGAGCACTGGGAGTGTACAGGGCTGTGGAGATTAATTACATGAAAACTCTAAAAATGTTGCATCAGCCATACAGGGCTTTAAGCAAACAAAATGGAGTTCTATAACAAAATGAAGTTTTAACAATTTAAAAGTAAAATTGTTAATATGAAACCTCAAACATTTTGAAAACTGCACACACTTCGAAAGGACGAGCTGTCTTCAATCATAGCTATTGACCAGCATTCTCTCCTTGCTCCGTCTTCCCTGCCACTGGGCCTTGCCTTTACATCTCTTTCAATAAACTGGTAAACAAGAAAAAAAGTTTGTTTGAGTTCTGTGAGAATTCCACCAAATATTGGACTCGCGGAGGACTTATGGCAGCCTCTGATTGATAACCAGTTGCTCTCAATTGCACAGAACTTGTGGCTAGAGGGTTTTCAATGGCCAGCATGAATAGTCAGCATGATCAGGGGAATGCACCTGTGAGTGTGTGGTCATGGGAATGTTACAGCTATTACATGTATACAATAGGGGGACCTAATCTTTAGCTCAGGCAGACAGCTAAGATGGAGGGTTTCAACAAAATGGAGTTAGTTATGTCAAGCAATTAGCTTGATGTATTTCATTAACTATTTACATATTTCAATAACTATTTCAACATAAATAAGGGTACTCAACCTTTACATGTAAAATGACTGCTTATGACCTAACTCTCAATTATATCCTACATTTTAAAATAAATAAATTAATAAAAAAGATACAAGCCAGGTTCGGTGGCTCAGCCTGTAATCTCAGCACTTTGGGAGGTTATGGTGAGTGGATTGCATGAGCCCACGGGTTCGAGACCCACCTGGGCAACTTGGTGAGACCTCATTTCTACAATAAAATCAAAAAAATTAACAAGGCGTAGTAGCACGCACCTGTAGTTCCAGCTACTTGGAAGGCTGAGGTGGAAGGATCGCCAGAGCCCAGCAGGTTGAGGCTGCATTGGCCAGGAGTATGCCACTGCCCTCCAGCCTGGGTGACAGTGAGACTCCAACTCAAAAATAAATAAATAAACATTATCAGTGATGTATCACATAAAGATCTGAGTTCTACATGTGCTCTCTCATAAGTGGATTCTGAACATTATTCAGAATACTATAAAACAGTGATTTGGCCAGGCTCAGTGGCTCAGCCTGTAATCCCAGCACTTTGGGAGGCCGAGGCGAGTGGATTGCCTCAGTCTGTGGGTTAGAGACCAGCCCAGGCATGTGGTCGAGACCTCGTTTCTACAATAAATCAAATGGATGTGGTAGCGCACTCCTGTAGTTCCAGCTACTTGGAAGACTGAGGCAAAAAAGATAGCCAGAGTCCAGGAGTTTGAAGCTGTGGTGACTGGGAGCTGCCGAGGCACTCCAGTCTGGGTGACAGAGTGAGACTCCAACTCAAAAAGAAAAAAAGAAAAAAAGAGACAAAACAGAAACCTGGTTTCCACAGATGAGGATGGTGTCAACACATAGTTTTTATTCCACACTAAGAATTTCAAGTCATTTCTTTGTAGAAAAGTCACATTTGAATAGAAATGTAAAAATTCTAAGAAACATTGTGATAGCATGTTACAACATCACATCATGATCAAGCTCCATTTATATCAGAATGCATAGGAGATTCAGCATTTGGGAATTCATCAATACAATGTTACATTAATAAAAATCAATGAGATATATGATCTTATCAATAGATTAAAAAGACATTGTGAAATTTTTACAAAAAGTTATACCTTTAAAGAATAAATTACAAGACAGGCTCGGTGGCTTAGCCTGTAATCTCACACCTTGGGAGGCCGAGGTGACTGGATTGCCTGAGCCTGCGGGTTCAAGACCCGCCTGGGCAATGGTGAGATCTCATCTCTACAATAAATCAAAAAAATAGCCGGGCGTGTTAGTGAACACCTGTAGTTCCAGCTAATTGGAAGGCAGAGGCAGAAGGATCGCCGGGGCACAGCAGGTCGAGGCTGCAGTGGCTGGGAGCGGCCACTGTACTCCAGTCTGGGTGACAGAGTGAGACTCCAACTCAAAAAAAAAAGAACAAATTACAAAGAAGTGTAAAATATTCCTGAAAAGCGTGACAACCAGTAGAAAGGAAAAAATGAAAATACATGTTTGGGAAGAAAGATTAAATAGTACCCTTAAGTTAATAATCCTCAGTTGGGGCTCAGTGGCTCAGCCTGTAATCCTGCACGTTTGGGAGGCTGAGGTGAGTGGATTGCCTGAGCCCATGGGTTCGAGACCCACTTGGGTAATTTGGTAAGACTCATATCCACAATAAATCAAAAATTAACCAGGCGTGGTAGCGTGCGCCTGTAGTTCCAGCTACTTAGAAGGCTGAGGCAGAAGGATCATTGGAGCCCAGCAGGTGAAGGTTGTAGTGGCCGGGAGCGTGCCACTGCACTGCAGCCTGGGTGACAGTGTGAGACTCCAACTCAAAAACAAAACAAAACAAAACAAAAAACAAACAGAAAAAAGTTAATAATCCTCTAATCAGTTATCAATTGAGCTTGATATTGATATACATACCAGCTGTTTGTGTTTGATGAAGAAAAATTTTTGCCAACAATATTTAAATCCATAAAAAGTCTGAATGATGTTATTGTACATCATAAGGACTTGAAAAGTAAAGCAGTGTAATAGTGACTTTAACAACAGAGTGAGATTGGAAAACTGCCAGGGCAGTGGCGAGGCATACCTCATCAACAAGTGTACGTGAATAATGGACAATTGTATATAGAATACTGAATTGTACCCTACATCTTAAAAATAAATATGTCAGGCTTGGTGGCTCAGCCTGTAATCCCAGCACTTCGGGAGGCCGAGGTGAGTCGATTACCTTTGAGACCGTGGGTTCAAGACCCACCCAGTCAACTTGGTGAGACCTCATCTCTACAACACATGAAAAATTATTCAGGCATGAAAGTGTGCCCCTGTAGTTCTGGCTACTTGGAAGGCTAAGGTGGAAGGATCGCTGTAGCCCAGCAGGTCAAGGCTGAGGTGACTGGGAGTGAGCCAGTGCACTCCAGTCTGGACAACAGAGTGAGACCTCAACCCCCACCCCCCAAAATTAAAAATAGATAAACAAATTGTGAAAAACCCAAGGGAATAGAAAGCATAACAGTAGAATAAGACATAAATGGAAGACAGGCATGGTGAGTCATGCTTATAATCCCAGAACATTGGGAGGCTGAGGTGAAAAGATTGCCTGAGTCCATATGTTCGAGACCAGCCTGGGCAACTTGGTGAGTTGTCGTCCCTACAATAAATCAAAAAAATTAGCTGAGCATGGTGGTGCATGCCTGTGGTTTCAGCTACTTGGGAGACTGAAGCAAAAGGATCACCAAAGCTGAGTAAGTCAAGGCTGCAGAGGCTGACAGTGTGCCACTGCCCTCTGGCCTGGGTGACTGTGTGAGATTCCTACTCGGTCACAAAAATCTCTTCACAGACTACTTTAAGAATATATCTTGTCACACCTGACTGGGTGGAAGAGTTCATATTTCAAGAAAACTAAAACAAAAGAAAAATCCTTAAAAAAAAGATTTGGAAAACATTTTTGATATTTATTGGTCTTAGTAATGAGCTTTTTTGTATGACAGTAAGAATAAAGAACTGAAAGCAAATATAACCAAGTTTGACTACATCAAACTAAAAAGCTTCTGCCCAGTTAAGATAAAAGGAAGAAGGATTACAGGACAAGTGAAAATGTTTGTAAGCCATTATCTGAATAATTTGTCTGATACACAAAATATACAAGAATGATTATTTCCTCAATGAAGACAAAAATTGCTAGCATTTATATGAAATGGTGGTCAACATCACCACCGAGGCACTCACAAATCAATCCAATAATATATGGATCTTGACATGTCAAGTAAGTAGAGAATGAGAGTGAAAGGCTTTTCCACATATTTCAACTTTGTAGGGTTTTCTCCAGTAAAGATGGTCAAATGTCCAGCAATTCCATTGTGAGAGTGAAAGGCTTTGACACATTCTTTACATTTGTAAAATTTCTCCCCAGTATGGACGGTCTTATGTCCAGCAAATCCTTTATGAGTGAAATGTTTTGCCACACTCTTCACATTTCTAGGGTTTCTCAAAAGTATGGATCTTGATATGTTGAACAAACAGTGAATGAGTGTGAAAGGCTTTGCCACATTCTTCACATCTGTAGGGTTTCTTTTCAGTATGCATCACCATATGTCGAGCAAGTTTTGAATGAACATGAAAGGCTTTGCCACATTTTTACATTAGTATGGTTTCACTCCAGAATGGATCATTGTATCTTGAACAAGCTGTGAATGAAAGCGAAAGGCTGTGTCACATTCTTCACATTTGTAGGGTTTCCCCCCAGTATGAATGGTCTTATGTCCAGCAAATTCTTTATGAGAGCAAAAGGCTTTGCCACACTCCACATTTGTAGGAATTCTCAACAGTATGGAACTTGTTATGTTGAGCAAGTAGTGAATGAGAGTGAAAGACTTTTCCACATATTTCACATTTGTAGGGTATCTCTCCAGTATGGATTGTCTTATGTCCAGCAAATCCTCCTTAAGAGTGAAAGGCTTTGCCACATTCTTCACATTTTTAGGGTTTCTCTCCAGTATGGATGGTCTTATGTCCAGCAAGTTTTCCTTGAGAGTGAAAGGTTTTGCCACATTCTTCACATTTGTAGGCTTTCTCTCTAGTATGGATCACCATATGGCGAGTAAGGTTTGGATGACAGTGGAAGGATTTATCACATACTTCACACTGGTAGGGTTTCTCTCCAGTGTGGATTCTCTGATGTTGACTAAGAACTGATTGCAAACGAAAGGCTTTGCCACATTTTTCACATTTGTAGGGTTTCTCTCCAGTGTGGATGCTCTGATGTGTAATAAAACTTGAGTGCCAACGAAAGGCTTTGTCACATTTTTCACATTTGTAGGGTTTCCCTCCACTATGGGAGGTCATATGTCTAGCAAGTATACTGTGAGAGTAAAAGGCTTTGCCACATTCTTTACACTTGTAGGATTTCTCTCCAGTATGCAGGGTCTTATGTCCAGAAAGTCCTCCTGGAGAGTGAAAGGCTTTGCCACATTCTTCACATTTGTAGAGTTTCTCTCTAATATGGGTCATCATATGTTGAGTAAGGTGTGAACAAAAGCGAAAGGCTTTGCCACATTCTTCACATTTGTAGGGTTTCACTCCAGTATGGATCATTGTATGTTGAGCAAGTTGTGAATGAAAGCGAAAGGCTGTGTCACATTCTTCACATTTGTAGGGTTTCTCCCCAGTATGGATGGTCTTATGTCTAGAAAGTCCTCCTGGAGAGTGAAAGGCTTTGCCACATTCTTCACATTTGTAGAGTTTCTCACTAGTATGGATCATTGTATGTTGAGTAAGGTGTGAACGAGAGCGAAAGGCTTTGCCACATTCTTCACATTTGTAGGGTTTTACTCCAGTATGGATCATTGTATGTTGAGTAAGTTGTGAATGAAAGCGAAAGGTTGTGTCACATTCTTCACATTTATATGGCTTCTCCCCAGTATGGATGGTCTTATGTCCAGCAAGTCCGCTATGAGAGCGAAAGGCTTTGCCACACTCTTCACATTTGTAGGGTTTCTCTTCAGTATGCATCACCATATGTCGAGCAAGTTTTGAGTGAACATGAAATTCTTTGCCACATGCTTCACATTTGTAGGGTTTCTCTCCAGTATGGATCATCTTATGTCGAGTAAGGTGTAAATGACGGACAAAGGCTTCACCGCATTCTTTACATTTGTAGGGTTTCTCTCCACTATGGATGATCATATGTCGAGTAAGACTTGAATGAGTGGAAAAGGTTTTGCCACATTCTTTACATTTGTAGGTTTTCTCTCCAGTATGGACCACTGTATGTTGAGTAAGGCTTGAACGACAGTGGAAAAATTTATCACATTCTTCACATTTGTAGGGTTTCTCTCCAGTGTGGATTCTCTGATGTTGACTAAGACCTGATTGCAAACGAAAGGCTTTGCCACATTCTGCACATTTGTAGGGTTTCTCTCCAGTATGGATCATCGTATGTTGAGTAAGGTGTGAACGAGAGTGAAAGGCTTTGCCACATTCTTCACATTTGTAGGGTTTCACTCCAGTATGGATCGTTATATGTTGAGCAAGTTGTGAATGAAAGCGAAAGGCTATGTCACATTCTTCACATTTGTAGGGTTTCTCCCCAGTATGGATGGTCTTATGTCCAGAAAGTCCTCCTGGAGAGTGAAAGGCTTTGCCACATTCTTCACATTTGTAAAGATTCTCTCTAGAATGGATCAACATATGTTGAGTAAGGTGTGAACGAAAGAGAAAGGGTTTGCCACATTCTTCACATTTGTAGGGTTTCACTCCAGTATGGATCATTGTATGTTGAGCAAGTTGTGAATGAAAGCGAAAGGCTGTGTCACATTCTTCACATTTGTAGGGTTTCTCCCCAGTATGGATGGTCTTGTGTCCAGCAAATCCTTTATGAGAGCGAAAGGCTTTGCCACACTCTTCACATTGGTATGGTCTCTCTTCAGTATGCATCACCATATGTCGAGCAAGTTTTGAATGAACATGAAAGTCTTTGCCACATTCTTCACATTTGTAGGGTTTCTCTCCAGTGTGGATTCTCTGATGTTGACTAAGACCTGATTTCAAATGAAAGACTTTGCCACATTCTTCACATTTGTAGGATTTCTCTCCAGTATGGATCATTGTATGTTGAGTAAGTTGTGAATGAGAGTTAAAGGCCTTGCCACATTCTTCACATTTGTAGAATTTTGCTCCAGTATGAATACTCTGATGATAAGTAAGACTGGATTGACAATGAAAGGCTTTGCCACATTCTTCACATTTGTAGGTTTTCTCTCCAGTATGGATGGCAATATGATGAGCAAGGTATGAATGAGAGCGAAAGGCTTTGCCACATTTTTCACATTTGTAGGGTTTCTCTCCAGTGTGGATTCTCTGATGATTAAAAAGACCTGAGGGCCAGGAAAAGGCTTTGCCACATTTTTCACATTTGTAGGGTTTCTCTCCACTGTGGATGGTAATATGATGAGAAAGGTAAGAACGAGTATGAAAGAATTTGCCACATTCTTCACATTTGTAGGATTTCTCTCCATTATGGTATCTTTGATGTTGAATAAGATTTGAGTACTGATGAAAGGCTTTGTTACATACTTGACATTTGTAGGGTTTATGTGCAGTATGGATTCTCTAATGGCGAATAAGATGTGAATACCAAGTAAAGGCTTTATCACATTTTTCACATTTATAGAGTTTCTCTCCACTCTGAATTTTCTGATGTTGTGAATGATATGAGTAACAGTTAAGGACTTTGCCACATTTTTCACTTTTGAATGCTCTCTCTCCCCTATGGATTCTTTTATGTCTAGTTGGATAAGATGATTTCCTAAATGCTTTCCCACATATATTGTGCACCTTTCCTCCAGTACTTTTTTTATGTTCACTACATTTTAAGGACCAGTTAAATGTTTTGCAATATTCATGTTTGAAAGCCATTTCAGAATTATGGATCCTCTGGTGGATAACAACTTCGGAATGTTGATGAAACTTTCCACTCTTGTTACATTTGTAATGGTTATCTATCTGCCCTTCACCCTCATGCACACTTTCCCAACATTTTTTTAAACATAAGTTCTTAAGGCCAAATTTTCCATATTTTCCTTCTGGCACCTTTGTAAATGAGTCTTCTGTGCTCTTCTGTGGCAAAAGGACCTAATTAATGAGAAGTCACAGCTGAAAATAATGGAATAAAAAAATTATTCCACATACTAGACTCAGGTTAATAACCGTTAAAAATCAAACATAATATTATACCATGCTAAGGACATAAGTCCGATGGCGAGTACAAATCCCTGGTTTCTACACCTTCATAAATATATGTACTTAAGAAAATACCCACATTACCTGTGTGAGAACTCAAAAAACAGCTAAGACTTTACAGAATACCCACTTAGCCCAATGTTAAAACAAGTTACATGGGAAGAGGAAGTTGAAGAGTTTTGCCACCATAATGTCTCTTCCTTCACAATACAGTGTGATGCAATCCAAATTACACATTCCAATTCTTGATTTCTTCCTCAAGGAATAAACAGAAGAGTGAAGCATGAGTCCACACTTCTGACCTATGTGGGTTTACCCAAAGGCTGGTTTCTGTCCCAACTTACAGAGAAGACACATCCTAAGAACAGGAATAAAAGCCTCCTAGAATCTCTAGCTAAGTGATTGGTGTCACATTAATCTAGACAAAGCAACTTCACAAATATTATGACATGCATATTTTTGAATTTCAAATACCCCATTTCAAAGAAAGTATGCCAAGGCATAGAAAGAATCAGGATCAATGACTCAATTAAGGTACAATAATTTGTGGATTTGCAAATTACAAAAATTCTGAGAAATTTTCAAATAAAATGAAGAAAAATAGGAAAAACACAAACATAAAGTCAGACAAGCTATTATCAAAGTTTTAGGCTAACTGGAATCCCAGTACTGAGGAGATGGAAGGTGAGTGATCACCTAAGCCAAGGACCTTAAGGCTGTAGTGAACTTTCTTTGAGCCACCACACTCCTGACTGGCTCCTGACTGGCACAGAGAACATGACTGATAAAACCGTAAAAAGGATTTTGAAAGAATCATTGACATGGATATTGGTCCTAGTAATAATTGTTTTATTACTATGAATACAAAAAAATATAAAGAAGTTGGAGACATCAACCTGAAAAGCTTCTGCTAATAAGGGGAAAAGCAAGAAGGCTCACAGGACAAGAGAAAAAATCTGCAAACCATATACTTGATACTAGATCAGATGTTAATATTCAACATATATAAGAAAATTATAGAAACTAAAGGCAAACACAAGAAAATCATAATCGCTTGAATAAAAAATAGGTCCCAAATGAATAGGTATTTTTCCAATGAGTTCATACACATTTCCAACAGGGATATGAAATGGCACTGAACATGACCAATAGAGGCAATTTCAAATAAACACAATGATGATATTATCTCACACCTGTTAGAATGGCTAATATCAACCAAATAGAGAGAACTTTTGATAAAGATGTGAAGAAAAAGAAATCCTACACATTCTTGGTTTAGTTTAAAATTGGTAGAGTCATATAAAAATCATTATGAACATTCTTTCAAAATAATAATAAACTGCCACATAACACAAAAATCCCTTTTTTTGGTATATAACCAAATAAATAAAATCAGTATCAAAAAGAAGTATCAGATGACTAGGTGCATTGCTGCATTTGTCAAGATGGCCAAGCTTCAAAACAACCTAAATATTTTAGATTCTGTGTTAAGAAAATAATGTATATATACACAATAGCATATGATTCAGCCAAAAGAAATTAAAGAATCCTGCAATCTCAACTTTATGGATGAAATTGTAAGACATTATACTAACTGAAGTAAGCCAAGCACATACACACAAATACTGCATGAGAGCGGGTACAGTGTTTTAAGTCGGTAATCCCAGCATAATGGGAGACCAAGGTGAGAGGACTGACTGAGCTCAGGGGTTCAAGACCAGTCTGGGCACCTTGGCAAGACATTGTATATATGATAAATAAAAATATAAGCTTGGCATGGCAGCACATGCCTGTAGTTCCAGCAACTTGAATGGCTGATATGGAAGGACTGCCTAAGCCCAGCAGTGTGGTGGGCTTCACTTAGTGTGACACTTCACTCAAGCCAGGGCGACAGAGTAAGACTCCAAATCGGGGAAAAAAATCCTGCATGTCCTCAGTCCTGTAAATCAAAAAACATTGCACTCATAGATAACAATGTACAACATGGTCACCAGGGCCTTCACTTGGGAAAATGGAGATGTTTTCAACTTAAAATGACATAGAAGAGGAATCACTTGAAACATGCCCAGTTTCCTCAAACCCCCAAACCAATGGATGATGACTCAGATCATGCAGTCCCTCACAAGACATGAGAACTTTGGTTCTTACCCTGAATTTGCTGCAAATGCACAAAAAGGTAAAAATGTAGTATTGAAGAGCATAAGGGTAAAGAAGAGACATTTCTCTGTGTCAGCAATAGAAACCTAGGCTTCTCAAAATTAGTCTTACTAGAGCAGAGCTTCCCAATCCACATTTTAAAGTCTGGCTCCTTCTTGGACATTTAGACCTCTCATCTGTGTCACGGCACAAGTATTCCCATCTACATGAGTGTATGACTATACTCTCCTCTCCCTTTATATTCCAGCACTCTTTGCTTTTTTCCAGAAAGGTACCAGACAAGGCTGGGAGACCTCTATCACATTGTCTCCTCTTCCCCAGAATAGGAAAGAGAGCTCAGAAGAAAACTCCCAATATTCCACATCTCTTTCTGGGGCAATCTAGAAGAATGGATCTTTTTTTCAGGTTTGGCATGTTGTGGAGATGTCTACTGAATGGTTTTTGTCACACTGACATGGAGTCCTGAAGAAAATGAGGGCATATTATGGAAGACAGGTTTGTGTCTTTTGCGTTAAAAATTAACATTTTTTTACAACACCAGAAATACTTTAATACCACAGATAGTATCTTAGGGTAGCAATGATTATAGGATCTAGAAATGAAACAGAGTACAATCTTTGGAACTCAGAAGATAGTCAACACATCCTGACATTATATTTAAGAAGTAACCACAATCCACAGCCCAACTGATCAATATCAGTCATTGCTTCTAAAAAGCTAGGCCATTAATTACTGGAAAGAGCCAAGCTCGGTGGCTCAGCCTATAATTCTGCACCTTGGGAGGCTGAGGTGAGTAGATTGCCTGAGTCCACGGGTTCGAGACCCACCTGGGCAACTTGGTGAGACCTCATTGCTACAATAAATCAAAAAATTAGCTGGGTGTGGAAGTACACCACTGTACTTCCAGCTACTTGGAAGGCTGAGGCAGAAGGATCACTCTGGCCCAGCAGGTCAAGGCTGCAGTGGCTGGGAGCGGTCACTGCACTCCAATCTGGGAGACAGAGTAAGACTCCAACTCAAAAAAAAAAAATTACTGTAATGAGTAACTGAGTTTTCAATTTCTAAATATATACATGAAACACATCCCAGTTGAAGAAACAAAATGAATTTATATAAATCTACCCTAAAGAAATAAAAACTGGGGTACCTGCATGATCAGTGTTTGTATACCTAACTCTGAATTGTACCCAACATCTTTACAATAAAAATTTTTTAAAAGTAAAAAAAGAAATAAAAACCTATGCATTGTTTGAAAAAACCCAAAATAACCCTCTTAAAAATGCTCAATAAGTTAAATAGAACACAAACAGAACAAAAAATAAAAATTACATATGAAGAAATTCAGAATATCAATATCAAGTAAAACTATGAAAAAGAAATCAATAAAAGCTGAAAAATATAATAATTGAATTTTTAAAAATTAATTACAGGGACATAATAATCATAAACAAGCAGAAAAATATCTAAAATAATGATCTATAAATATTGAGACAGAAATACAAAATGAATAAATATAACATAAAATATATATGGACAATTGGGCATTGAACCATATCAAGCAGACAAATATCCTGATGAAAGGATGCAAAAAACTATTTTTTCTTTCTTTTGCTTTCTTTTATTTTTTTGGAGTCTCACTCTGTTATCCAGATTTGAGTGCATTGGTATGCTCATGTCCACCGCAGCCTCGGACTGCTGGGCTCTGGTGATCCTTCTGCCTCAGCCTTCCAAGTAGCTAAAAGTACAGGCATGAGCTACCATGACTAGTTCACTTTTTATTTACTGCAGAGCTCGTGAGGGCTCACCAAGTTGACCGGGCTGGTCCCAAACATGTGGGTCAGTAAATCGACTTACCTCTGTCTGCCATGTTCTGGGATTTCAAAATATTTTTGATTCCTCACTGGCTGAATTCAGAATCAGAATTTACAGATATGGACCCAATAGTACAAGATCTTGAAAAACTCCCTCTGAAATATAAGGGAAAATGAAGACTTACACCAAAATAAGCAAAACTGAGAGTGTTTGTCTCCAGTAAAACAGCCCTACAAGAAATGCTCAAGGGAAATTTTTCTCTTTGTAAATAAAACAATGGTGAACAGTACCATTAAGTCTATAAAAATGGAAAGCTCTATTAAAGATACCATATACTCAAATAGAAAATGCTCTGCTCTCACAATGATGATGTCTAAAATTCTCATAATCTTCTATAGAATTTTTAAAACATAAAAGTTTAACACATCTTTCTTAATAGACCCACAAAAGAAAATGTATATTTTTGTGAAATCAATAAAGTCACAGGAGGTGTACAGAGACAGTATTGGCTCATGCTTTGAGAACTTTGGGAGGCTGAAGTGTGAGGATAGTCTGAGCCCACAGATTTTAGACCAGTATGGGAAACTTGGTGAGACCTCATCTCTCCAATAAATCAAAATATGAGCTGGGCACCATGGCATGTGCCTAGGAGTTCCAGTTACAGGAAAGCCTGAAGCAAAAGGATTGCCTTGCTGGGCTCAGTGGCTCGGCCTGTAATCCCAGCACTTTGGGAGGCTAAGGCAAGTGGATTGTCTGAGTCTGGGCAACTTGGTGACACCTCATCTCTACAAAGTTGAAAAATTAGTTGGAACGATAGCTTATGTCTATAGTTCTGGCTACTTGGAAGGCTGAGTCTGAAGGACTGCCAGAGCCTTGCAAGTTGACACAGGGGTTTTGGTGGGCATGCCGCTGTCCTCAAGCCTGGGCGACTGAGTGAATTCTGACAATAAAAAAAGAAGTGCCTGAGTCCAGCATCGAGGCTGCAGTGACCATGAGCATGCCACACTCCAGCCTGGGTGGCAGAGTGGGAATCCATACAAATAAATATATAAAGGAAAAAGAAAAAAGAGATAGTTTGCATGCAATGAAAGTTAACTTGTTTTGATTTTTTTTTAACTTGTACTCTCACACTATCACCCATGCTGGAATGCAATGGCATACTCATTGCCATCTCAGCCTGGACTTCCTGAGCTCAGGTGATTCTTCCTCCTCAGCCTTCAAAGTAGTTGGAACCACAGGCACATACCAACACTCTAGACTAACTTTTAGATTTATTGTATAGACAAGTTCCTTCCGTGTTGCCAAGGCTGGTCGTGAACCCCTGAACTCAACTCAGGCAATCCTCCCACCACAGCCTCCTAAAGTAATGGGATTACAGGAGTGAGCCACTGTGCTTGGTTAACTTGTTATTATATTAATATATATTGGTGTAACTTAAATATGTGTTATGCACTCTACACTTATCACAGATATCACAAAGAAAATAAACATAGAAGGTACTAAAAAGGTAAAAAAAAAATGTAATCAGGGATATCACCACCAAAATAAAAGTAAAAGAAAACACAAAGGAAAGTAGTAAGAGAGAGTAAGGACAACATGGCTACAGGAAAACACATACAACTATTGAAAAATGGCAATGGTAAGTCTTTCTCTTTCATCAGTTACTTTAAATGTAAACTCATTAAATGCCCTAACAGTAAAAATCAATGATGGATTAACAGAAATAAAAATCTAACAATCTACCAGCTTTCAAAGATTTACTTTAGTTGTAAGGAATCAAAAAGCCTGAAAGAAATAGGGTGGAAAAAGAGACAGTATGTTCCTTACACACAAAGAAATTCCATATTGAGAGTACATTCAACAAAATTAATCATGGTACCAAGCTTACTACTGTTCTGTAACAGCTTTTAACATTTTCAAAGATGATACATAGAAAACAAACAAAAAATTAGGAAAAGTTAAACCAACACACACAACACACACACACACACAAATCATGTGATTGAATAAGAGAACACACATTCACATTTTTGAAAGTTCACAACTTAAAGGCTCATAAGTAGGAAACTTATGATATTCTATGAAAATAGTACCAAAACACCAGGATTGCGACAATATATTAGACAAAACACTCAGTGAGTAAAACATTGTCATTTGTTTGGGAGGTGGAGGCAAGAGGATAGCCTGAGCTCAGGGATTCAAGACCAGTGTGAACTATTGAAGAAATCTTGTGTCTACAATAAGTAAAAAAATTAGCTGAGCATGGTGCTTTGTGCCTGTAATTCCAGCTGCTTGGAAGGCTCAGGACAAAGGATTGCATGAACCCAAGGGCCAAGGTTGCAGTCCCCATGAGCATACCACTATACTCCAGCCTGGTGACACAGAGAGAATTTGATCAAAAAATAATAATAATAATACTTTCACATAAAACAAAGAATGATATTACATAATGATACAAAAATTGATTTAATAGCAATCAATAGCAGGTACAAATGAGTATGCAACTGATATCACAATTGCCAATACATGAAGCAAATGTGGTCAAAATAAAGAAAAAAATACACAGCAGCACAGTGACTGTGAAATAATTGAATGTGCCTTTTTCAATGATGACTTGAAATGCCACACAAATGATCGAGAAGGATTCAGAGGATTTGACCAACACTAGAAACAACATAGAGTGAAAAGTCTTACAGAACTCTCCATTCAACATCAGCATACGCTGCATATTCAGTTGGACATAGCACATAGTTTTAGAGAGACAACATATCATACACAAAACATGTCTTAGCACATTAAAGAAGCCTGAAATTAGCCTGGTGTAGTAGGGCACGTCTGTAATTAATCCCAGCATCTTGGAAGGTGAAGGTGAGAGGACTGATTGAGCCCAAAGGTTCAAGACCAGCCTGGACAATATGGTGAAACTACATTTCTACAAAAAAAAAAAAAAATTAGCCAAGCATGGTATTACACACCTGTAGTTCCAGCTACTTGAAAAGGTGAGGCGAAATGATCACCTGAACACAGAAGGTCATGGCTGCAGTGGTTGTGAGCATGTCACTGCACTCCAGCCTGGATGGCAGTGAGACTTCATCTCTAAAATAAAAATAGAAAAAGCGCCAGGCTTGGTGGCTCAACCTGTTAATCAAAGCATTTTGTGAGATTGAGGTGAGTGGATGGCCTAAGCCCGTGGGCTCGAGACCAGCCTAGGCTGCTTGGTAAACCTAGTCTCTATAATAAATAAAAAAATTTGTCAGGCATGGTAGTGCATGGCTATATTTCTGGCTACTTGGAAGGTCGAGGCTGAAGGATTGCCAATGCCAAGCAAGGTGATCCTGGGGTGACCATGAGTGTGCCATTGCACTCCAGCCAGGGCAAAGGAGTGAGACTAAAATTCCACAAAGAAAAAGATTAAAATTACACAATGTATTTACTTCTCACCATCAGAAAATAGAACTGCAAATTAAAAGTCGAAAAACTACAATGAAATTTAAAAAATTTGCAAATTAACAACACAATCTCAAGAGTCAGAAGATTTAGGCTGTGCGTGGTGGCTCATGCATGTAATCCCAGCACATTCAGAGGTTGAGATAAGTGAATCACTTGAGCCCTAGAGCTCAAGAGCAGCCTAAGCAACATAGCAAGACTTCAATACACAAAACATAAAAAAAAAAAGTCAGACATGATGGCACATGGCTGTTATTCCAGCTAATAGGTAGACTGAAGAGGAAGGGTTGTCTGAGTCCAGGAAGTTGAGTGCTTTTAAGTCATTATAATTTCACTGTACATGAAGACACGTTGAAAATCCAACTCAATAATTCAGAAGATTATTATCATAAAAATGTCAATTCAACCCACAGAGATATACAAGTAATGTAATTCCTATTATTATTTCTGACACTTCTTTCGGGAAAATATTTTTTAATCCTGAATTTACATAGAATCTCAAGGAACAATAAATACCTTAAAAAATTAGCAATAAAAAATAAGATACATGTATCACACATCCTGATTTTAAAACTTATGACTAAGTTACAGGAATAAAATATGTGGTACTGGCAAGCAGAAAGACATATAATGGAACAAAATGCAAAAGTTCAATATAAATCCTTATGAATATGAATAAATAGTCTTTAACAGAGTTGACATGGCCACGCAAGGGGAAGCAAAGCTTCTTCCCAAATGGTGTTGGAAAACTGGCTGTCCACAAAACACAAAAATAAAGAAAATGTTTAAATGCTTAAATGCAAAAACTATAAAGGTATTAGAACCAAATATAAGATGGACGTTAAGACACTGTCCATGACAATGCTTTGTTAGATGACACTAAAAGCATAAGTTTTGATGAAAAATAGAAAACTAATCAAAGTAAAAAAATCTTTAAAAGAAATTAGCTGGGGGTGGTAGTGCACACCTGTACTTCCACTTACTTGGAAGACTGAGGCAGAAGGATCGCCGGAGCCCAGCAGATTGAGGCTGCAGTGGCTGGGAGTGGCCACTGTACTCCAGTCTGGGTGACAGAGTGAGACTCCAATTAAAAAAAAAATAAATAAATAAAAATAAAAAAATCTTCAGTGAAGTAAAAACACACCCTAAGAAAAGAGAAATTAATTAGGAAATTTGAACATGTAATAGGAGTTAAAATTCAAAATTTTTAACTCCCAAAACAAAAAAAATTAAAAAACATAACTGAAACATGGACACAAAAATGAACAGACATTTCTCCAAAGACGATGTACAAGTAACACACAAGGCCTTTCAAAAGATGTTTAAAAAGACAAATGCTCAGAGAAATGTAAAGGAAAAGCACAATAATATAAAACCTCACACCCAGAAGGAGAGAAAATATCAAACAAAATAACAAATGCTATTGAGGATATAGAGAAGATGGAATGCTTCTGCACTGTTAATGGGGGGGGAGATGATGCCAGCCACTATGAAAAGTAATATAAAAATGCCTCAAGAAATTAAAAATTATTCTGTTTCCTGAAAGCCAAATTCTGGGTATCTATCCAAAGATACAAAGCAGAACATAAAAAAGATATGTGTACATCCATGTTTATGGAATATTATTGACAAAAGCCAAAAAGTGGAAGCATCCTAAATATCTTTCAAAGAATGAATGGACAGAGAAAATGTAGCACCCCTTAAAAAAGAAATCTTAGCCAGGCTTGGTGGCTCAGTCTGTAATCCTGTGCCTTGGGAAGCTGTGCTGAGTGGATTGCCTGAGCCTGTGGGTTCGAGACCCGCCTGGGCAACTTGGTGAGACCTCATCTCTACAATTAAAAAAAAAAAAAATTAGCCAGGCATAGTAGTGCGTGCCTGTAGTTCCAACTACTTGGAAGGCTGAGGCGGAAGGATCGCCGGAGCCCAGCAGGTCGAGGCTGCAGTGGCTGGGAGTGGCCACTGCACTCCAGTCTGGGCGATGGAGTGAGAATCCAACTCAAAAAAAAAAAAAAAAAATAAAAATAAAAAAGGTATCTTGTCATGTGTTATGGTAAGGATAGTTCTTGTGGACTTATGTTAACATAAATAAGCCAGTATCAGCTGGATGAGGTTACCCATGTCTGTAATGTCAGCACCTGTGCCCAGCAGTTAAAGACTTGCCTAGGCAATTCAGTATGACAAGACTTCTGTTAAAAAAAAAAAAAACCGGCATGTAGGCACCAATCTGTAATCCTAGTACTCAGGAGGCCTTACTTGAGCCACCACACTCCTGCCTGAGTGACAGAGACCATGATTCATAAAACAAAAGAAAACATTAATCAGGATTTGAAACATATCCTTGATATTGATATTGGTCTGAGTAATGATTCTTTTAATGCCTATAGGAACAAAAATAAATATAAGCAAGTTTGAGACATCAGATTAAAAAACTTCAGCACAGTAAAGGGAACAGGAAGAAGGCTTACAAGACAAGAGAAAATTTTCTGCAATCCATATACCAGATGACATGTCAATCTCCAAAATATACAAGAAAATTATACAGATCAAAGGTAACGACAAGAAAATGTTAATCACCTGACTAAAAAATAGCCTTAAATGAATAGTTATTTATGCAATGCATACACAGAAATTGTCAACAGGTATAAGAAAATGCTCAACATCACAAAAAGAGGCAATTTCAAATAAACACAATAATGATATACGATTTCACACCTTTTAGGATGGCTAATACCAATGAGGTGATAACTTTTGATAGAAATGGGAAGGAAAAGAAATCCTGTATACTGTTGATGACTTTAAAATGGGTAGAGTCATCATAAAAATTACTAAAACATTCTCTTTTTTTTGAGTTGGAGTCTCACTGTGTTACTCAGGTTGGAGGGCACTTTAGTTTCATGGCCACCGCAACATCAACCTGCTGTGCTGAGGCGAGCCTTCAGCCTCAAATTTCCAACTAGCTGATACTACAAGCAAATGTCAACATGCTCAGCTATATTTTGATTTATTACAGAGATGAGGCCTTGCCAGGTTGCCCAGCCTGGTGTCAAACCCAAGACCTCAGGCAATCCTCTCACCTCTGCCACTCAAACTGATGTGATTATATGCATGAGTCACTGCGCCCAGCAGAATATTGTTTTAAAATTAGAAACAAACCAGGCTCAGTGGCTCAGCCTGTAATCCCCTGCTGTGGGAGACTGAGGTGAGTGGATTGCCTGATCTGCGGGTTCAAGACCCGCCTGGGCACCTCAGCGAGATCTCATCTCTACAATAAACAAAAAAAAAAATCAGCCAGATGTGGTAGTGCATGCCTGTAATTCCGGCTACTCGGATGGCTGAGGCGGAAAGATCACTGGAGCCCAGCAGGTAGAGGCTGTGGGGGCCAGGGAGCAGCCACTGCACTGCAGTCTGGGTGACAGAGTGAGACTCCAACTTAAAAATAAATTATTTAAAAAAATTATAAACAAACTACCATGTAACACAGAAATCCTTTTTCTGAGTATATAAGCAAAGGAAATAAAATCAGTATCACAAAGAATTATCTACCCCCCCATGTTATATGCAGCATTTGTCAAAATGGACAATCTTGAAAATAACCTAAATATTTGTGGATTCTGTGTGGATTAAGAAAACATCATATATATATATACAACAGCATATCATGGAGCCATGAAAAAATTAAATAATCCCACCATTTCAACCTTATAGATGAAACGGTAAGATTAAGCTAGGTGAAGTGAGTCAGGCACACATACAAAAATACTGTGAGAGCCTGAGTATAAATGATTCAAGCCAGTAATCCCAGCACTTTGGGAGGCTGAGGTGAGAGGATCGCCCAGAGGTTCAAGACAAGACTGGGTGACTTGGTGAGAACTCGTATCAACAATTTAAAAAAAAAAAAAAAGCTGGGTATAGTAGCTCAGACCTGTAGTTCCAGCTACTTGGAAAGCTGAGGTGGAAGATTCATCTGAGCACAGCAGGTCATGGCTACAGTGGCCATTATCATGCCACTGTACTCCAGCCTGGGCGATAGTGAGACTCCAACTCGAGGAAAAAATTATGCTGCATAATCTCACTCATGTGTGGAATCAAAAAAGTTTGCACTCATAGTGGAAGAAGGTACAAGGATGATCACCAGGGCCTGCAGGTGGGATAAATGGGAGATGTTTTCCAATGGCTACAAAATTTCAATATCACTGAGTTTTAGGGAACTAATGTATAGCAGAGTGACTTATAGTTAATAATGATTTCAAGTACACTTAGAAAATTTGCTAAAATAATGGACATTATCTGTTTTCCTTACAAAAGGTGAAAATGGCAAATATACAAGGTAATTGATATTTTTATTAGCATAATTATAATCAGTTTCACAATGTATAGGCATATCAAATTATTACATTGTACACAACAGGTTTATATATTTTTTATTTATGTATTAAAAAATCAGATGTTGATCACATACTTAAACATATGCACTTGTGAAAAGTAATGCACATATGAAAAGTAGTTCTAAGCTTCATACTAAACAAAGAAAAATATAAAATAAAAGTTTAATAGATGTTTTTAATATTCTATGTGATATAGTACACTTAAGAATTCAGATATGTAGAAATAAATTACCAATTTCAGTCCATATTTAGACAAGTTAAAGTAAAATAACAGGATTTTATCAATCAAGAGATGGTTTTTGTCCTGGTAGAATTATGGAGTATGAATTTAAATAAAATCACATTGGAAACCTTCCTAGGATAGAAAATCAAAAAGTAAAAAACATCTGTCCAGAGAGTTCTTAAAATTTCTCAAATAACACTCTCTCACCTATTTCCAACTTGACACAAAAAGAAAGTTTAAAAAATAGTTTGACATGGATTTTCTAAATAAATTAGCAGATACTTGCACATCTTCAAAAACATCAGAAAGGTAGTCAGGTCATGTAGTCCCTAACAAACCATTAAGTGGACTTTGATTTCCTCTGTAACCTTGAAAGGAGATCACTGAAGAAGCAGAGTTTTTGAAGAATTTCAGAACATGGATTAAGAGATATCCCTTTATGATAGCAAGAGAAAGAATCCCAGGCTTCTCAGAAACCATTTCCATTGCAGCAGACCACCTTTGCAAATCACATTTCAACCTCTGCTTCCTAAACTGGCATCATCTGCTTCTTTCACTCTCACCTACCTGGAGGTTTGGCTGATATGCTGTGTCTCTTCATTTTCCAGGGCTCTTTCCTTTGCTCCAGACAGGTGATCAGGTCTGGCTTAGAGGCAGCAAGTCCTGTTTAATTAGAAAATTGACATGAATCTTGCTGAGATTCTTCAACTATAAAACTAGTATTATGATCAGTAGAAAACACATTATACAAGATTCTAGAAAATTATCCCAAAATACTGCTCCCCAAAGAAATCATTAGAACATATAGACAGAATTTTACATTTGTGGGTTCTTTTGTTTTGTTTTTTGTTTTTGAGTTGGAGTCTCACTGTTGCCCAGGATGCAGTGCAGTAGCATGTTCATGGTCACTGCAGTATTGACGTGCTAGGCTCAGGTGATTCTTCTCCTTGGCCTTCCAAGTACCAGGACTATAGGTGCATGCTACCATGAGTGGATAATTTTTTGATTTGTTGTAGAGAAGTGGTCTGGTCAAGTTGCCCAGGCTGTACTCAAACCCATGGACTCAGGCAATCCTCTCGCCATGGCCTCCCAACATGCTGGAATTACAGGCTGTAGACACCACATCTGACCTTCAATTTGTCACTTCTTAGCTCAGTACTAGTGAGTCACAAACTGATGGCAGCAATTGGAATGATGTGTGGGCAATGATATTCTGTGCCACCAAGTTTCTGGACTTACTAGTAATATAGAGAGAAGGACACATGTCAATTTACAATAGAGAATGCTTCTTGTCAAAATGAAACCTAATTTTTTTAAGACAAATTACCAACTTTTCTTCATAACAGGAATCTGAAACTCATTTGCAGAGAGCAGAATTTCCCAGAAAACATTCTACAAAGGAAGGTCATGAAATCCTTAATATGAAATAGGGATTGTGTTTTAAAACTGTCCTCACCTAGAAAAGCCAGGTTTCTGTGGTTCTCTAACATCACATTCCTGTACAATATCCGCTGAGTGGGGTCCAGGAATACCCACTCCTCTTCAGAGAATTCTATGGCCACATCCCTGAATGTCAACAGCCCCTGAAAACAGCAACCACAAAACACATTTACCAAGTGACCATGGTTTCTAGGTAAAGCCAGAATGAAGAGAACAGTCTTCAGGTGATATGACAACTAGAATTATGTAATAAGATAATTTGTAACACAGAAATATTCTCTAATGCATTAAGTCTGAAAAGAATTTCAAATAAAATCCACTCAGCCAGTGTGGACCCTCTGCTCTTGTGACTGATACAGCATAAATTTGAACACAACATAGGCATGTACATTTTTCAATGAGATAATTACATCACACAGAATACTTTGCATATACTGCTTGGGTGGAAAATTCCCAGTGAATTGTAAGGTCCTCATCAAGTTTTAATGTGTACAACAATGAATTGAACATTTCTTTAAAATGTAAATTTTGATTCAGGGGATATAGGGTTAGTTTGAGGTTCTACACTTTTTTTCAGTTGGTGGGTCTCATTCTTGCCCATGCTAGGGTGCAGTGGCATAATCACAGTTCACTGCAGTCTCCATCTCCTGGGTAAAAGAATACATTCTCCATGGCCTCCCAATTAGTTGGGACAAATTGGTGTCAGGTGCCAAGGTACATAGGTACAACACAAATTCCATGCTGAGATCTTATTGTTCAAAAGATACAGTGATTTATTATTATTTTTTTGAGATGGAGTCTTACTCTTGTTGCCCAGGCTGGAGTGCAGGGGTACACTCATGGCCACTGCAGTGTTGACCCAGTGTACTTAGGTGATTCTTCCACCTCAGCCTTCCAAGTTGCTGGAACTACAGATGCACGCAACCATGCCTGGCTATTTTTATGATTTATTGAAGAGATGAGGTTTCAACAAGTTGCCCAGGCTGGTCTCAAACCCAGCCTCAGGCAATTCTCTTGTCTCAGCCTCCCAAAATTCTGGGATTACAGGCTGACCCACCACACCTGACCAATATAGTAATTTGTCAACTCAGTTTAATAATAGAGAAACCTGTTGTATGCTAAAATCAGCTTACAGGTATTTCCCATAGCAAGCAATCTCCAAAAGTATATTTATTTTGCTTGTTTTTAGCATCCCAGAGAGCAAGTGTCTTTTAATTATTCTTTTCCAGAATTTCTTGAGTTATTCTGGACAGTAACTGCCACCGTGTTTTAATGTGCATTTTACTGACCATGTGCTCCATGGAGCTGATGGAGCATCCAAATAGAACCTTAATTGTACTTGTTTTGGTTGGGCACTTGGCTCATGCCTATAAATTCAGCACTTTGGGAGATGCATGTCCTACCTCAACCCATAGGTGTGAGACCAGGCTGGGCAACTTGAGACCTCATCTCTACAATAAATCAAAAAATTAGTTGGGCATAGTTGTACATAACTGTAGTTCCAGCTACTTAGAAGGCTGAGGCAGATGGATCACCTGAGCCACTGTTGTGGCCATGACTGTGCCTATATACTTCAGGCTGGGTGACAGAGGAGACTCCAACTCAAAAAAAAAAAAAAAAAGGAAAAAAAAGGTACATGTTCCCATCCTTAACTAGGATCTGAAGATCTACCCTGTCGCCAGTGGGAATCTTAGGTATCCATGCCTTCCCATGATCCCCAGTCACAAGGGAACATTTTAAATACTGCAGATCATAGATTCATGGTGAGAATAGTTCATGGCATCTAAGCAGTATAGAAGAAGAGAACAGAGGAGTCTACATAGTGAGCAGTATCCAATAGACCCATTGAAAATCACAGGAAGGACAAAAATAATTGAAACAGACTTATTAGGAAGGACCGTCACAAGGACTGCAGTAAGCTTTGCAATTTTTAAACACAGACATTTCTTCTAACCTGGGACACATTTACCTGAGAACCAGCCATTTTTTCTTTCCCTCCTACTTCTCTGGGATTTCTTCTCAGGTGAGATTATCTAATCAAGTCACACCTACATGTTGAAAATATGCCTTTATTAATTTTAATATTACATTGAATGTATTTATTTATTTATTCATTTATTTTTGAGTTGGAGTTTCACTCTGTCACCTAGACTGGAATGCAGTGGCTGCTCCCAGCCACTGCAGCCTCGACCTGCTGTACTCAGGCAATCCTTCTACCTCAGCCTTCCAAGTAGCTGTAACTACAGGCGCACACTACCACACCCAGCTAATTTTTGATTTATTGTAGTGATGAGGTCTCACCAAGTTGCCCAGGCGGGTCCCAAACCCGCAGGCTCAGGAAATCCACTCACCTCAGTCTCTCCCAAAGGCACGGGTTACAGGCTGAGCCACCAAGCCCAGCTGAATGTATTTACCACACTCTTGGCAGTCCCTACACTTAGTCTCCTATGAGCCTGAGATTCCCTCTGATTTGTGCATTCCTCCACCATCTCCCTGAGGTGGGTTTACCTTGGCCTTTGGGATAATTTTTCTTTCCCTTTGCAAGCGCAAGATCGTCAAGAGGACAGAAATCATTTCTGCCTTGTCCGTTCAACAACAGTGACATGGCTAAATGTGTCCAGAAACCAGTTGCCAATCGAAAATTGATTTCTTGAAAATTACTAATTTTAAAAAATAATAATGGGCTGGGTGTGGTTGGTCATGCCTATAATCCCAGCACTTTAGGAGGCCAACATGAGAGTATTGCCTGGGCCCATGGGCTAGAGACCAGCTTGGACAACTTGGTGAGACCTCATATCTACAATAAACCAAAAAATTAGCCGGTGTGGTGGCATGTGCCTGTAGTTCCAGGTACTGGGAAGGCTGAGGCAGAAGGATCACCTGAACCCAGCAGGTTGAGGCTGTGGTGGCTGTGAGATTGCTACTGCACTCCAGCCTGGGTGAGACTGAGATTCCAACTCGAGAAAAAAAAAAAATCTTAGAGTTAATCAACCACAAATGGGACAGTAACTGTCAAACCTCTGACATAACTCCGTTTTAGACTGAAGGGGGGATCTCTGACCTGTTGCGAGCTTGAACACAGCTAAAACATTTTTGAGATGTTGGCAAGATAAAGTAGGTACAAGTATGTAGCTGTTCAGACTAACTGGGAAAGTGGGAGTGGAGGCACTAACTCTATTTTGTTAAATAAAGGAACAAGGAGACTGTGAACCAAGGACAAAGATAATTCACCACTTTCCAGGACTCCTCTCATTGCCCAAATGGCTGCAGGTCTAAGCCACCTCTTGATCTTGTTTCCCCTCTGCCCCCCAACCTGGATAAACATCAAAGAAAAGCACACACGACCCAAGAGGGGTCTTTAGGACACCGACCCCTCATCTTCTTGGTTTTATGTTCCTCCTCAATAAAATCACAGACCCTGCTCCAACTCCTTGCGTTGTCTTACTATCTTGCTACAAGCAGATCAGGGTATTCCCCTGATGACACCAACTGCCAAGGACCCTGATGACATACCCTGGGAATTTCCACCTGGATAGTCCAAGTCAGGAGAGGGCCAAGCTGTCACCCACCAGCAATTGCCTATGGTCGGCTTCCCCCTGCCCCTTCACAAAGCCTTTACCCCAGGCTCTCCAGGGACCCCACAACACGAGATCTGGCTGGGACTTCTGGACTCACACTCCACTGTTGGCCCAAGGGAACCCATTAGACTGTGATGCAGCCTCCGTTTAACCTTGGGGAATAGAGCGCCGATGCCTGGAGCAGTCTGCCCTTCCTCCCATGGGCCTCCCATGCGGGTCGGATCCTCCCCACGGCCCTCCCAAGTCCCGAACTCCTGGAGAGTGGGGCTGTTTGGAGAGGGTTAGGCAGGTGAGGTCTCCGCTGGGAGGGACACCAGGGTCACAGCCCAGCCCCACCCTGCGCCGAGGGGACCAGGCCGAGACACCCGCGGGGACGGGCCCAGGCTCAGAGCTGAGGTGTGAGCCGGTCCGGCACAGTCGCGTCATCCGGGTCCATCCCCGCTCCCCCTCTCCCACCCGCTCGATTACTCATCATATGCTGTATTTCGGGTGTCCAGGCGTCCTCCCTACGGACTCCCAGGACCTGCTGGCCACAGGGCAACAGTGACTGAATCGAAAACACACAGCTCTCTCTGAGACGATTCTGCACTTCCGCAGGTGCAAGATACAAAAAGCCTGGCCAGAGCACGGAAGCCAACCTCTCACTTCCGGCTACGCTCTGATTGGACAGTTTCCGAGTCAGCATCACTGATTGGATGAGGCTCCGGATCCCACCTCTCTGATCTTGATTGACAGGAGATGCGATCAAACGGGGTTGCAGGAGGCAAGAAAAGCACGTTTTTACTTGCAGCATTTAAAGGCTGAGTTACCTCCCTGTACCGGATGTTGGGGTGAGGAGCGAAATATGCAGTCCCTCCAGGCACATGCCGGGAACTCTGGCGTCTGAATGACTCCTGGTCGGCTGGTCTCTGTGCTGCCAGACAACAATCCCGGCATGCTAGGAACTCTGGCACAGGAATGGCGCCTGATGGATGAGCCGCTGGTCTGCAGAACTCCATTACAGTATGCGCTGGTTTAGGCGGAAGGGGGGACCGGTTGGTGCGCCTCTTCCCATCAAAGTCCTGCTGGCTGCTGACTTCCTGCCACGATGTCACAACGGGATTGAGCTTGGAAAGGATAATGAGGGGCATGACCGGATGGGCAGTGGTGGCGACACGTGACATTTCAATGCACCTGTTCCTGGCTCACGTTGGGCGGGCTTACCCTCCCGCATCTCTGCACAGCTCAGAATCTTCTCCATCGGCACCAAGGTCCTTCCAGACCACTAGCCTCCTCCACATCCCAGGGGCCACCTGCTTCCTAAACCACTTGGTGATCGGTTGATGTCCCAGGCACTGCCCCCTGTTAAACGTCCTACTGCTCTCTCCAGCCAGAGTCCAGTCCAGTCACTTTGGGAGAAATCCCCATCCACATCCCACCACAACTTCATTGTTTTGCCAGGGGTTGCAGGATGCCGCTGCCTGGAAATGGCAACATCATTGACGCCTTAATTGTGGAAGTGGATTTTGAGGCATGAGGGAGAGTAATTATGGGGTCATTTGGAATCTTGTAAGAACAAAGGAAGCCTGGCTCGGTGGCTCAGCCTGTAATCCCGCGCCTTTGGGAGGCTGAGATGAGTGGACTGCCTGAGCCCGCAGGTTCGAGATCCGCCTGGGCAACTTGGCAAGAGCTCATCTCTACAATAATTTTTTAAAAAAATAGCCGGCGTGGTAACGCGCGCCTGTAGTTCCAGCTACTTGGAAGGCTGAGGTGGAAGGATCGCCAGAGCCCAGCAGCTGGTCGAGGCCGCGGTGGCCGGGAGCGGCCACTGCACTCCAGTCTGGGCGACTGAGTGAGACTCCAACTCAAAAAAAAAAATAAAGAGCAAAGGAAAATCCCACTCCCAGGCACGTGTCAAGCGGGTCTTTTTTTTTTTTTTTTTTTGAGTTGGAATCTCACTCTATTGTCTAGGATGGAGGACAGGGGCACACTCACAGCAACTGCAGTCTTGATCTGCTGATCTCCGGTGATCTTTCTGCCTCAGCCTTCTAAGTAGCTGGAACTACGGGCATGCGCCCCCACGCCTGGCTAATTTTTAGATTTATTGTAGAGATGAGGTCTCGTCAAGTTGCCCAGGCAGGTCTCAAACCTTGAGCTCAGGCAATCCTTTCACCTCAGCCTCCCAAAGTGCTGGGATTATAGGCGTGAGCCACCGCAACTGGCCTAGTGGGAAATTTTTGCCAACCCATTTCAGTGAACGTGAAATCAACTTGAAGTTGATGGTGTGGTTCAGGCATCTTACACTTAAAATCATCAGGCTCATTTCAACTGAGGCCTGACTGGACATTGTGTCCGAGACACAATCCCTCAGGAACTGATGATGACCCAGCTTTGGGACGGCGACTTTCAAGGTTTGGGGCACTTGGAAGCACTTGAGAACTATCAGTTTAGCACCTCTGTTTTGAATGAAAAAATTTTTCACCCTCAGCAGTGAAGGATCCACCTACCTCCCTGGGACCAATCTGCAGAATTTTTATCTAAAAAATGGAAAGCTTTGGGATAATTTCTGCCTCCAAGTAGCCTCCTAAAGTTGATGTTCCTGAATTCCCATGACCTCAGAGACAAGTGACAGTCTTTTGATTCCCAATGAACCAGCTTTCATGTCGTTACAGGTAATGTGTAAACCTGTGTGTAAATCTACATTAAAAATAAAACGTGGTTCATATCACATGTTGCAATGGATTTTATTTGTGATTCCAAAACATGCAATAGTGTCAGCAAACTTAAAAACATGATCATGGAAATGAGATCCTATTATGGTAATTTGTGAAGAATTTACCTCTATAGGATTTATTACATGTGAGCTCATCAGTACCTCTGTAAAAAAAGGGGGGGGGCTGTATAACATCTATGAACGTGGCAAAATGAAGAATTATAGGGAAACCACAGCACACTAGCACTTTTTCTATTTTTTTAAATAGGGCCTGTGAGGACAGTCTGTGTAGTCAAGGGCATACAACCGTCCTCCATTGCTCAGTCTTCTCATTCTACCCCTCCTGTCTTGTCTTTAGTTGAGGTTTTATTTAATTATTCATTTTGAGTTGGAGTCTCACTCTACTGGGCTGGGGTGCAGTGGCATGCTCAAAGACACCCCAGAGTCAACCTGCTGGCTCTGGTGATCCTTCCACCTCAGCCTTCCAAGTAGCTGCAACTACATGTGCAAGCTACCAAGCATGGCTTTTTTTTTTTTCATTGTTGGAGATATGAGGTCTCACCAAGTTGCCCGCTGATCTTAAACCTGTGGGCTCAGGTAATCCACTGTCTTGGCATCCCAAAGTCCTGGGATTACAAGTTGAGTCACCAAGCCTATTCCATTGAGGGTTTTTTATTACACTTGCACAAAGTCTTGTATAAGGGTGTTGTAACATGAGGGTGCATCTTAAAACGGGGATTTGAGGAGAGAGAGTCTTGTGATCTCAGTTCAGATGCACTGCTGTTGGACAGTTGGTCTCAAATACATTATTTTTTTTCTGTCACTAGAAATCTGATACTATCTTTATTTATTTATTTATTTATTTATTTATTTATTTATTTATTTATTTATTTATTTTGAATTGGAGTCTCACTCTGTCACCCAGAATGGAATGCAGTAGCCATTCCCGGCCATCACAGCCTCGACCTGCTGGGCTCCACCTCAGCCTTCCAAGTAGCTGGAACTACAGACATGCGCTACCACGCCCAGATAATTTTTGATTTATTGTAGAGACAAGGTCTTACCAAGTTACCCAGGCAAGTCTCAAACTCATGGTCTCAGGCAATCCACTCACCTTGGCCTCCCATAGCACTGGGATTACAGGCTGAGCCACCAAGCCCGGCTGATACTATTTCTTAAATGAGATGGACACTTAACTACGTGTGGTGGCTCAAGCCTGTAATTCCAGCAGTTTGGGAGGCTGAAGCGAGAGGTTTGCCAGAGCTCAGGTTTCAAGACCAGACTGGGCAACTTGACAAGACCTCGTGTCTGCAAAAAATTAGTTGGGCATGGTAGTGTGTGCCAGCAGTTCCAGCTATTTGGCAGGCTGAGGTGGAAGGATTATCTGAGCCCAGCAGATAGACTCTCTGGTGGCTATCAGCATGCCCCTGCACTTAAATCTGGATGACAGAGTGAGACTCCCACAGTCCCCCCACAAAAAAAATATGGACACTTGCAGTAACAGACATTTTAAAATATCTAAGTGAATTTAACTCTCCCAACCCCTTGATGAAATAGGCCTGCAGTCCTCATTTTAATGGTGAGGAAAGTGAATACTTAGGTTGAGTTGCTTCATAAATGTCACACAAATATTTTGATGCATTTCAAAACTTAACCTTGAATCTTCCTCTAAATTGTGTATGCTTATTGCATATTCTTCTTTGGCTCTCTGACTACGTCCCAAGGGTAAATGTCTCATTCTAGGTCCATTTTCTACTTGATGATAGAGAAACTGCACAAATAGGTGGGGACTGGAAGTAGCTGACCCTAGACTTTCCCTGTCCTCTGTCTTACCCTTAGCTGGGGCTAGGTTTTCTGAGTGACCTGCAACTGTCATAGATCCTGCAACTCCTCACCTGGGACATTTGTTATGTACAGATAATCCTCAAGTTTGTAGCTGAACTTTCTTTGCCCCAATTCTTCTTCTCAGCTTTATCTCACAGGTTGGTGTACTACACTAAAACACAATGCAAATATTGAAAAAATAAAATTATTGCCCTCCCAGCAAAAGGTACCAACATTCTTTATTTTCTAATTTTATAAGCAAAAGCCAAATAATGCAGATCTCCATGAAATGAAAGTCTTTTTTTGCATCCCTTCCCTCCAAACTCATTTTCTTCTTAGGAGGAATTATTTTTACGTTTGTGCTTACTTTTCTGAATGCTTTTTATAACTGTATAAATACATATAAAGTTTTTATTAACATAAATTATTCCAAACTATATTTTCTTTTAATTTTTGCTCTTTCTTGGGCTATGTATTGTTGACATATTTTTGTATCAGTTCACATGATTCTAACTTGCTATTTTAAAGTGTACTCTGAAGAATTGGTGCATTCTATTCTATTATTTATTTAACTGTTCATTCCTTGATAACAATTTAGGTTATTTTTAGTTTCACGATTATTAAAAAAATGCTGCAGTGAGATTCTTGTACATAATTTTCTTTTTTTATTTTTTTGAGTTGGAGTCTCACTCTGTCACCCAGACTGGAGTGCAATGGCCGCTCCCGGCCACCACAGCCTCGACCTGCTGGGCTCCGGCGATCCTTCTGCCTCTCCCTTCCAAGTAGCTGAAACTACAGGCACATGCTACAACGCCCGGCTACTTTTTTGATTTATTGTAGAGATGAGGTCTCACCAAGTTGCCTGGGCAGATCTCGAACCTGCGGGCTCAGGCAATCAACTCACCTCAACCTCCCAAGGCGCAGGATTACAGGCTCAGCCACTGAGTCCGGCTGTAATTTTCTACACTAATATCTAATTGTTCAACTTGCCTTGCTTTCCTTTTGTCAATATTTCACGTTTTTAACATTTATTTTGTGAAAATTATTTTTTGATTTATGAGGAAATTAATTTTGACACTGGATAAGGAGACATGATGAAACTGAATTCAAGGTTTCATCTCTGTATTCTGGCAGAAAAGCATGAAATCTATTCAGTATTGCTTGTTTCATTAGTTTTAACAGTCAATATATTCATAGAAATTGAAATTTAAATATTGGAATTGCTTCTATCCTTTTTGTTCAAAAAGGTATGAATTTATTGTATATTTAACAATCTGATTCCAGGGACTATTGATTCAGCATCAGAGAGAATAGAAAAATACTCTTGTATCTTTTTCTAGTCAGCTGTAGGCACCATCTGACATAGATCATAGAATTTAATAGTGGTTCCATAGATGGATGGATAGAATTAAAAATTCAAAGTAATCAAGATATCTACAATTATGATTCTTTTTTCATTTTAAAGATGTGGAGTACAATTCAGGGTTAAGTATACAAATGTTCATTATGCCGGTACCCTTGTTGATGAGGTGCCTGCCTCCTCTGGCAGAATCACACTACTGCCAATCCCATGTCTCCCTGGCAGTTTCCCACTACTGACAATCCTTATCTCATAGTATTAGCACAATTGCTCAAGGTCCACTTTTGAGTGAGAACACGTGATACTCAGTTCTTTGGTTCTGTGATAGATCACTCAGTATTATAAACTCCAAGTTGCTGTGAAGTTCAAAATTTTGTCCTTCTTTGTGGCTGTGTAATATTCCATTGTGTGTATGTACCACTGTTTTTATCCAGTCATCTTTCAATGGGCAGCACAATTGGTTCTAAGTTTTTGATATTATGAACAATGCTGCAACAAACATGCATGTGCAGGTATCTTTTTCAGAGTAATTTGAGTTCCTTTGGGTATATTCCCAGTAGGGGGAATGCGGGGTCATGTGGAAGGTCGACTTTTAGACCTTTCAGGAACTGCCAAACTGTTTTCCACAGAGGTTCTACTAGTTTACACTCCAAACAACAGTGTTGAAGTGCTCCTTTTTCCCTTGCCTGGTTAAATTTTTTATGTATTACAGTGATGAGGTCTCACCAAGCTGTTCAGGCTGGTCTTGAACCTCTGGACTCAGGTAGTCCTCTTGCTTATGCCTCCCAAAGCACTGGGATTACCTGCTTGACCCACTGCACCTGGCTAAAAATAATTATTTAGATTTTAATGTTATTATCCTAGAAAAGCCTGAGGGTTTTCACTGAAATTGTCTGTTATAATATGTCATAAAATAAACAAGGAAATAAGTGGCTTTAAAAGATTAAAATTATGCAAACTCTGGGAGTCAAGTATCTCTTGGGCAGGCTTAGAAAATTCAAACCTAAGGCAGGCTTGGTGGTTCAGCCTGTAATCCTGCACTTTGGGAGGCTGAGGTGAGTGGATTGCCTGAGCACGCGGGTTCGAGACCTGCCTGGGCAACTTGGCGAGACCTCATGTCTACAATAAATTAAAAAATCAGCTGGACATGGTAGCATGTGCCTGTAATTCTAGCTACTCAGAAGGCTGAGGTGGAAGGATCCCCAGAGCCCAGTGGGTCGAGGCTGCAGTGGCCAGGAGCAGCCACTGCACACCAGTCTGGGTGACAGAGTGAGACTCCAACTCAAAAAATCAGCTGGACATGGTAGCATGTGCCTGTAATTCTAGCTACTCAGAAGGCTGAGGTGGAAGGATCCCCAGAGCCCAGTGGGTCGAGGCTGCAGTGGCCAGGAGCAGCCACTGCACACCAGTCTGGGTGACAGAGTGAGACTCCAACTCAAAAAAAAAGAAAGAAAAAAGAAAATTCAGACCTGGAAACACCACAGGGTCACAGAGATCAGAATCCTGACTAGGGCTCACTCCCTGCCCTAACCTTTCCCAGATCCACCTCCTTCTGAGCCATCCCCAGGTCTCACCTCACCAGGAAATGTCTCCTCACAACACTGGTCAGAGGAAATCAGAGTGTTTGGTGGCTACTCCTAGTATCTCCCAGGGCTGTTGCTCACAATTTCCACAAGCCCAAGAGCAGATAAATGAGGAAAAAAACTGTTTTGTTTGATAACAGTGTTGGCCATGAGGGACTCTGTATGCCAGGCCTGCTTTCTCTTGCCAAATGCTACCGACTCTGGGTCCAGGTGAAATAACATCAACATTTTCAGGAGACGTGTTTTAAAACCCGATTCAGGGACCCCTTAAAACCTGCAGGTTTCCGGTTTCTTAGAATGAGACCAAAAATATTACAGATTCATGTGGACCTTAAAACTTAAGTGGCAAGTCTTTCCTAAGTGGTTATCAGCCCAGGCTTCTAAACCAGATCATGTGGTGAGTTTTAAGAAATACTATCACTTGTGTCCTTTCTGCAGACTGTCTTTGTGAAAGCATTCATGTTGTTTTAATTAATTATCCCCATGTGACTCTAATGTGGAGTCAGAGTCAAGCACAAGGGCTGCACGATATGTTTATGAAAGTTGAGTTCAGAAGGGAGGTCACCTGGCCTGCTCTGCTTGGGTTTGGTCAGGCAGATAGATCGGTGGGGCCCTATTTTCATTGCTGTAGCAGGAATTGCCAGTGTTTGTGGCAAGAGAGGGCACTAGAGGGAAGGAAAGAAGAAACTCATTCTTTGATCTCCATGTAGGTGCTTGTTATCCTGAATCTGTCTCCTGTGCCAAAGACAAAGATGGACATTTTCTGCACTTCCTGACCCTGCTGTGTGTGGATGTGGTGGTAGGAAGGAAAGGATTGTACTTTTATGTTAAAGGCATATTCTAGCTGAAAGTCATAGCCTCATGTCAATAATCCCATCACTTAGGGAGCCTGAGGAAGTAGAATTGCTTGAGCCCAGGAGTTTCAGACCAACCTGCCTGGACAACATAATGATACTTTGTCACTATAAATAATCAAGACCATTAGCCATGAGTGCTATAACTGTGGTCCTAGCTACATGAATGGTTGAGATGGAAAAATCACCTGGACACAGGAGGTCAAGGTTGTGAGGAGTCATGATAGTGCTACCTCAAGCCTTCCTTGGTGGCAGAGTGAGACTCTGACAAAAAATAAATACATTCAATTTGATTTTAACATAAATAAAGGCATATTTTCAACATGTAGGTGTGACTGTCCACATAATCTTGCCTAAGAAGAAGTTTCAGAGAAAGAGGAGGAAAAGGAAAAAATGGCTGATTCTCAGGTAAACGTGTCCCAGGTCAGAAGGAATGTCATTTTTAAAACTTGCAAACCTCTACGACTACTCTTATGGCCCTGCCTAATGATTTTGTTTCCACCTTATTTGTTCTACCTGTGATATTCAAGAGCTATGAAGGACATGTCTCCTTATATACCAAAGCTCTGTCTGTTCTCAGCATCCATGCTGCTCAGTTACCATGAACTCTTTTCACCGTGAATGTATGACCTGCAGTATTAAAAATGTTCCCTTGTGTCTGGGAAACATGGGAAGGCATGGAAACCCAAGATTCCCATTGCCAGTGGAGTAGATCCTCAGGCTCTAGTGAAGGATGAGAACATGGAAGGTTAAGGTTTCACAAGGAACACAAGCTGTTCCATCAGCTCCATGCTGAACACAGGTAATAAAATGCACATTTAAGCAGGATGGTGGTTACTGTCCAGAACAACTCAGAAAGATCTGAATAAAGGATAATTAGAATAGACTTGCTCTCTAGGATTATAAAAACAACAATATAAATATACTTTTAGAGATTACAAACCATGGTAGATACCTGTAGCCAGATTTCTGCCCAAAACATGTTTCTGCGTTATCGGATTGAAATTATAACTTACTATTTTGGAGGCCAATAATGTCTCAGCATAGATGTTTTGTTGACTGTGTGCCTTGGTACCTGATACCAATTTATCTCAGCTACTTGTGAGGTTATGGAAGATGCATCCTTTCAGGCCTGGAGATAGAGACTACCATGAGCTGTGATTTTGTCACTGCACTCATATTTGGATAACAGAATGAGAACCCCTGTCCCCCCACTGAAAAAAAAAGTACAGAATCTCAGTATAACCCCTATCTCCTGAATCAGAATATGCATTTTAACAAGGCATTAACTCATCATTGAATAGATTAAAACTTGATGTGGACCCTCTAGCTCACTATGAGTTTTCCATCTCAGCAGAATATGCAAGTTATTCTATTTGAAGCAAATATAGCACTCAAAAATGTACATGTCTGTGTTAGTGCCCTAATTTATGCTCTATGATTCACAAAAGTTGAGTGTCTACATTGGCTGAGTGGGCTTTATTTTATCCTTTTTTTTCTCAGACAATGCATTAGAAAATATTTCTGTGTTACAAATTATCTTATTGCATAATACTAGTTGTCATGTCGCTGGACCTTGTGTTCTCTTTATTCTTGTTTTCTCTAGTCCTTGGTTACTTGGTAAATATGGGTTGTTGTTTTCAGGGATTGTTGACAGTTAAGGATGTGGCCATAGAATTCTTTCCAGAGTTATTGGAATGCCTGGACTCCCCTCAGCAAACATTGTACAGAAACATGATGTGGCAGAACCACAAAAACCTGGTTTTTCTTGGTGAGGACAGTTTCAACTCACTATCCCTATTTCATAGTAAGGATTCCATGGACTTCCTTTGGGGAATGTTTTCTGGGAGTTTCTGTTTTGCATGAATGAGTTTCAGATTCCTGCTATCAAAGAAAATTTTTTGATTTGTCAAAATAGAAAAGGAAAAATTCAAGGTGTTTCATTTTGACAACCATTCTCTATTTTGAACTTACCTGTGTCCTTCTGTGTATAAGTTTTTGGCTCACTAGTACTGAGCTAAGACCCCACTGCAGGGGACCAGCCCCTGCAGAGAGATTTAGAAGGTCCCTGGAAGGTGGGGCAGCATTGGTGATTATTCTGGAGAAATAAAGAGAAAGGGGGAGAAAGAAAGAGACTGAACTCTGTCTAGTGCAGAAGCCGACTTAATGGGGCAAACCATAAGCCTTTTATCCTAAAGTTTCACAGGCAAGATCACAAGATTTTCACGGGGAAAACAAAGCCAGGTGGATGAGGGGTGTCCCCCCACCCACCAGGTGTTTCCTCAAGCATGAGGAAGGACAATCTAAATATTATTTCACTGTTCCTTATGCTTGGTTAATGTTCCTCACAAACAGTACAACAATTCTAATATCATAATATTCTAATAATCAATAACTTCGAAAACTTATGCATACCCAACACCTAATGACTGACTTAACACCTAATACCTTTCTATTCTGTGCTAATTTTACCTGTACTATAAAAAACTCTTAATTATAGCTCAAACCAGTTCATAAAAAATGTGGCCCAGCCCAAAAGATCACACGGGGCCATTTCCAGGAACAAAAGGGGGTTAACTGACCATGGCCCCTTTTTATCTTAATTTCTAAAAAGTTTCTAATTCCAATCCTAATTTATAAAGCTGATCATCAGCAATAAACCTTCTAAAATAAACCCAAATACAAACATAATTTACTAAAGCCAAAACCCAATTAGTAAAAGTGGAAAAAATGAAATTTTAAAGTTAGCTGTATTCTTATAAAAACCCTTAAATATCATGTTTATCATGCTTTAACTAACATAATACCCTAAATAGCTGACCTATTCTACAATACTTTCTATGAATAAAATAAATTCAGTTTCTTTTTAATAAGTAAAAAAAAAAAAACCCCCACACTAATTGTAACTAAAAAACCAGTTTTAAAAAAAGAATGCAGCCCAGGCCAAAGTGGATGCTGGACCCCTTTGGAATGTGGCTCAGTCCAAAGTTCGTGCTGGGGCCCTTTCTGGTAACTCTAGATAATCATCTATACCATCTAAAGCTGGAAACAGCTCTCTAAATGTTAACTAATTCTCAAATATACTTTTAAATCTTATAAAGAAGGTGTACCATATAAAAGGCTCCCAAATGTGACCCGAATTTGAACTGGGTTAAGTTTAAAGCCGAACCCAGTCTGTGAGAAACGGGAACAATGGATCCCGGGGTCAGCCATGCCTGTCATATTCTCAGAACTTCATGCTTAGATCATCAAAGTCCCTGCTAGTGGGTC